>CAUYRH010029342.1:0-12652 GCA_963574655.1 Perodicticus potto
CCTGTAGTCCCAGCTACTTGGGAGGCGGAGGCAGAAGACTCGCTTGAGCCCAGGAATTGGAGGTTGCTGTGAGCTGTGATGCCACAGTACTCTATCCAGGGTGACAGCTTGAGGCTCTGTCTCAAAAAAAAAAAAAAAAAAAAAAAGAAAACTCCAAAGAGAGTTTCAATAATATTTCAAATATCAATACTATTAGGAAATGAGATGCTCTGAGGACTCATCAAAGGTTATAAATTAATTAGTCTAAGTGTCTACTTCAGGTACATTAAGAAAAAGACTCTTTAACTTCACTTGAGTAAGTCTCAGAAGTTACACTGCATATGAAATGAGGCATAGTTGTGATCAAATAAAAGGAAAATTCCCAATAAGGTACTGAATTGTACATGGGTATTAATTGTTTTAACACACTTCTTAAAAAACATTTTTAAAAGTAATTCTTGGCTTGGCGCATGTGGCTCAACGGGCTAAGGTGCCAGCCACGTACACCTGAGCTGGCGGGTTCGAATCCAGCCCCGGCCCACCAAACAACAATGACGGCTGCAACCCAAAAATGGCCGGGCATTGTGGCGGGCGCCTGTAGTCCCAGCGACTTGGGAGACAGAGGCAGGAGACTCGCTTGAGCCCAGGAATTAGAGGTTGCTGTGAGCTGTGATATCACAGCACTCTATCCAGGGTGACAGTTTGAGATTCTGTCTCAAAAAAAAAAAAAAAAGTAATTCTTACTAGGGCTAAAAGGATTTGGGGGAATGAGGAGTGACTGTTAATGGACGTGGGGTTTCTTTTTGGAGTGATGAAAATATTAAGACAGCTAAACTTAATCATTTATTTATTTATTTTTTTAAACTTAATCATTTATTAATGGCTTTCATTGAGATATAATTCAAATACCTTACAATTCATCTATCTGACGTACACAATTCAATGGTTTTAATGTTTTTAGAGTGTGCAATCATTGCCACAGTCAACTTTAGAATATTTTCATCCCCATACAAAGCTATGGAAATTAAACAACTTTATGCTGAATGATAGTTGGGTTAAGGAAAAGATAAAGGAAGAAATTGTTAAATTCTTCAAATATAACAACAATGAAGCTACAAGTTATCAAAACCTGTGGATACTGCAAAAGCAATCCTAAGAGGGAAATTTATCACATTAGATACCTACATCTGAAAAACAGAAAGAACACATCAACAACCTAACGAATCATTTTAAGGAAATGGAAAAGAAAGAGAAATCTAACTCCCAACCTAGTAGAAGAAAAGAAATAACCAAAATTAAATCAGAAATAAATGAAATTGCTTGGTGCTTGTAGCTCACTGAGTAGGGTGCTGGCCACATACACTGGGGCTAGGGGGTTTGAACCTGGCCCAGGCTTGCTAAACAACAAGGACAACTGCAACCAAAAAATAGCCCTGTGCCTGTTGCCCTGCTACTCAGGAGGCTGGGCAAGAGAATCACTTAAGCCCAAGAATTTGAGGTTACTGTGACCTGTGATGTTATGGCACCCTACTGAGGGCAACATAGTGAGACCGTATCTCAAAAAAAAAAAAAGAAATGAAATTGAAAACAAAAGAATCATTCAGAAAATTAATGAAATAAAAAGTTGGTTCTTCAAAAAGATAAACAAAATCTATAAATCTCTGGCTAGATTAACTAGAAAACATAAAAGTAAAATCTCCAGTAATGTTAATCAGAAACAAAAAAGTGGACATTTACAGATATTATAGAGATAGAAGAGATTATCTCTGACTACTACAAAAAGCTTTATGCCCAGAAATCTGACAATGTGGAGGAAATGAACCAATATCTGGAATCACACCATCTCCCTAGACTTAAGGTAAAATAGATCTCTTGAACAGACCAATATCAAGCACTGAGATTGAAGAAACAATAAAAAATGCCCTGGACCAGATGGCTTCATACCAGAATTCTATCAAACCTTCAAAGAACAGCTTATACCTATACCGCAGAAACTATTCCAAAACATTGAGAAGGAGGGAATTTTCCCCAACATGTTCTACAAAGCAAACCTCACCCTGATTCTAAAACCAGGAAAGGACTCAACTAAAGGAGAACTATAGACCAATTTCACTAACGAATACAGATGCAAGAATAAAGTCTTAGCTATTAGATTAGATTACAGGTACACATTAAAAAAATTATACATCACGATTAAGTAGGCCTCATCCCAGGGATTCAAGGCTGGTTTAACATACACAAATCCATAATTGTAATCTACCATATCAATAGAAGCATAAACGAAGACCATACGATCCTCTCAACAGATACAGAAAATACATTTGATACAATTCAGCATCCTTTTCTAACAGGAACACTTAAGAATATAGGCATAGGCGGCACATTTCTTAAACTGACATCTATGACAACCCCACAGATAATATACTGAATGGAGTAGAATTGAAAGCTTTTCCACTTAGAACTGGAACCAGACAAGGATGCCCTATTTACCACTACTATACAACATAGTGCTGGAAGTTTTACCCAATGCAATTAGGTGAGAGAAGGAAATAAAGGACATCCAAAATGGGGGCACAGGAGGTAAAACTCTCACTCTTTGCTGATGATATAATCTTATACTTAGAGAACCCCCGATATTCAACCAGAAGAGTCCTGGAAGTGATCAAGAAATATAGTAACATCTCAGGGTAGAAAAATCAATGTCAACAAATCAGTAGCCTTTGTATGCACCAATAACAGCCAAGTTGAAAAGCTAATCAAAGATACAATTCCTTTCACAGTAGCTTCAAAGAAAATGAAATACCTAGGAAAACACCTATCAAAAGAGGTGAAGGACTCTACAAAGAGAATTATGAAACGTTAAGAAAAGAAATAGCAGAAGATATTAACAAATGAAAGAACATACCATGCTCTTGGCTGGGAAGAATCAACATTGTAAAAATGTCTATACTACCCAAAGCAGTCTACAGATTCAATACAATCCTCATTAAAATACCAACATCATACTTTGAAGGACTGGAAAAAATAGTTCTTTGTTTAGTATGGAATCTAAAAAAGGCCTGTATAGCCAAAACAATTTTCAGCAATAAAAACAAAGCTGGAGGTATCACTCTACCAGACTTTAGGCTATATTACAAGTCCACAGTAATCAAAACAGCATAGTATTGGTGCAAAAACAGAGACACAGACAGATGGAACTGGATAGAAAACCAAGAGATGAAACCAGTCTCTTATAGTCATCTGATCTTTGATAAACCAAACAAAAGCATACACTGGGGAAAAGAATCCCTATTCAATAAATGGTGTTGGGAGAACTGGATAACCACATGGAAAAGACTGAAACTGGATCCATATCTTTCACCATTTACAAAAATTGATTAAAGATGGATAAAAGATTTAAATCTAAGGCATGAAATGATAAAAACCCGACAAGAAAGTGTGGGAAGAACTCTTGAAGATGTAGGTCTGGGGAAAGATTTTATGAAGACCTCGGTGGCAACTGCAATAGCAACAAAATAAACAAATGGGACTTAATTAAATTGAAAATCTTCTGCAGAGCTAAGGACGCAACAGAGCAAATAGACAACCTTCAGAAATGGGAAAAGATATTTGTGTGTTATGAATCTGACAAAAGCTTGGTAACTAGAATCTATAGAGAACTCAAATTAATCAACCAAGAAAGAACAAACAATCCCATATATCACTGGTCAAGAGACATGAACAGAATCTTCTCTAAAGAAGACAGATGAATGGGTAAGAAACACATGAAACAATGTTCATCATCTCGGCTCGGCACCTGTGGCTCAAGCAGCTAAGGCGCCAGCCACATACACCTGAGCTGGCCGGTTCAAATCCAGCCCAGGCCCCCCAAACAACAATGATGGCTGCAACCAAAAAATAGCCAGGTGTTGTGGCGGGCACCTGTATAGTCCCAGCTACTTGGGAGGCGGAGGTTGGAGGTTGCTGTGAGCTGTGATGCTATAGCACTCTACCCAGGGCGACAGCTTGAGGCTTTGTCTCAAAAAAAAAGAAAAGTTCATCATCTCTAATCATCAGAGAATGCAAATCAAAACCACCCTGAGGTATCACCTAATCCCAGTGAGAATGGCCCACATCACAAAGTTGCAGATATTGGCATAGATGTGGAGAGAAGGGAACACTTCTACACTGTTGGCGGGCTGAAAAGTAATTCAGCATCTTTGGAAAGAAATATGGAGAACCTGCAAAGGAGTCAAATTAGACTTCCCATTTGACCCTGCAATCTACTAGGTATCTACCCAGAAGAAAAAAATCATTTTATCATAAAGACATTTGCACTAGATTGTTTATCTTAGCTCAATTTATAATCTCCAAGATGTGGAAACAACCTAAATGCCCATCAACTCACAAATGGATTAACAAACTGTGGTATACCATGGAATATACTCAGCCATAAAAGAGATGGTGACTTACATCTTTTGTGTTAACCTGGATGGAGCTGTAACACATTCTTTTTAGTAAAGTATGACAAGAATGGAAAAGCAAATACCCAATGTACTCAATACTAATATGAAGCCAGTAGATGATCTAATTCATGCCCACATAAGAGAAAAACTCAATTCAATTCAAGTTGGGGAAGTAGGAACAAGGGAGGGGGAACAAAGAGAGGGGTTGGGTGTGCTCCCACCCAATGGACACCATGTTAGGGTGTATGGCACACCTCCGGGTGCGCGACACAACAAGAGGGACTCTACCTAATAAATTCAAATATTACGACCTGGTTGGTTGGACCCTCACATTAACCTGAAATAGAAAAAAAAATACATTTTATATAAATGACCCAGTATACATATGTGTATGTATATGTATATAAATGAAATGAAAATTTTATCAAATATTTAACCTTATTACCTATAGTGCACCCTAATATTTTCTTTCCTGTATCACTGCAGGAAAAAAGTTACCTACCACCTGCTAACGTGATCACAGCTGGTAGTCTGAAAAACACTTTATTCTCCTGTAAGAGTAGTTAGGATGCTTGATGGATATGGCACAGGACACCATACAGTAGGCACTCAAATGTTTGTTATGTACATGACAATGGTAGAATGGAAATTTAAAACTACTGCGTGAAGCCAGAAAAAATTTTTTCTACACAGAGATTCCACATAGCATTATTTTCTAATTAATGTATGTGCAAAGTGGTGGGGGCTAGAGAAAGCACTAGTTTCCAGGCTTACCTGTTACAGAGAAATAGCTGTGAATCTATTTAATTAACAAAGTTCAGTTACTAGAAGCCACATGAAAAACTGTTTTATATCATGTTTCATTGTTATGATAGCCTCTGTCCTTCTTATGAGGCCTGCTATTGATTATTCTAAGTTAGAAAGATCAGAGATATAGCAGAAATAAATAAAATATGCATATATTCTTTAAACTTCATTCCACCCAATTGCTTTACTACTATATTATTTATAAGATATGCCAAGCTGGTTCAAATTTTGATATTTATTTCCTTTGCTCATTTGGACATGCTAATATGCAAACAAATAAAGATATAATAAATGGAAATAGAAGAAAACAAGTTTGAAAGAGCACAGATCTGTTCATATCACTATCTTAGAATATGTATCAAGTGCTCTTTTTACATAACGAGTATCTAATCTTAAATACGTGTATTACAGATGATTCCTGGGTTAAAGAATAAAATTCAAAATGAATGTATCAAATTAAAAATTTTAAAATTTCTCTTTTCTCTCTCTGCCCCTCTCTCCCCCATATCTACGTCTCTCTCTCTCCTCTCTCCCTTTTTCTCTCCCCCTTTCCCTCTCTCTCTTTCTCCCTCTCTACCTCTTTTCCCTCCTCCTTAATGCTGCTCTGCAGCATTCCCCCACCAATAAAGACCTTTTGTACAACAACAACAACAACAACAACAACAAAATTTTAAAATTTAACTTACTTTTGTAGTGGGCTCTGGCTTTGAGCCACAAACAACTTCTTCCTAAAGAAGTAATTAATCTTCTAAGAAAGGAAAAATCAATAGGAATGCTCTTTGAAATCATGAAGTCTGCTACAGAAGATGACATACCAAGACTGTTGCTTTCTATACAGGCATCTAGAAGTTTATTAAAAAGAAGGCTATACTGTGAGACCTCCACAGTTTCTGAAATGAAAAAAAAATTGATATAATGAAATTAATTTATCTTAATCTCTCAAACCTCTACCTCTGTCTGACTCCTTTCCATTTCCTTCTCTTCTCCTTGGCCCATTCTTACTCATCATAGGAATAATAATTACTAAACTGAAATCATCTTACATATGTTCTAAGAAAGAAAAAGCATTTGACACAAACAAAACCATTCATTTCCTTTGTAATGGGGAATATGAAAAGAAGGTTGACAAAGATTTCAGAGGATGCATTAACACATTTGTATTTGGTCCCCAACTGTAACTGTGTATCTGTAGTATCTTGAATGATTTCATAATTTTGTTTGCATTATATCTATAGTTTCTGCTTATCCTTATATTTCCCTTGATTAAAATTAAATCATTGACTCTCAAATTATTTATTTATTTATTTAGAGACAGAGCCTCAAGCTGTCCCCCTGGGTAGAGTGCCGTGGCATCACAGCTCACAGCAACCCCAAATTCCTGGGCTTAAGCGAGTCTCCTGCCTCCACTTCCCAAGTAGCTGGGACTACAGGCGCCCGCCACAACGCCCGGCCATTTTTTTTTTTTTTGGTTGTAGCTGTCATTGTTGTTTGGCGGGCCAGGCTGGATTCAAACCCGCCAGCTCAGGTGTACATGGCTGGTGCCCTAGCTTGTTGAGCCACAGGCGCCGAGCCGACTCTCAAATTAGAAATCCTTTAGTGGATACTTCTTTTTCTTCAGTCATTCTTAGAAAGTGAAGTCATTTTAGAGACTTTCAATTTTTTTATTCCCTATATTCAGTGAGTTGTGTTTATAAGCTAGATTGTAGGTCTTTATCACTTTAGGATCTTTTAGTAGGCCAGGCTTTATTAAGTCAATCTTGTTACCTTTAGTTTCTTCTTTAACACTATTGCCAGAGGAACTTTCCTGAATACCAACTTCATTACATCACTTCCTAGATCCCAAACTCTAATGACCCCCTTACTGCACATAAAGAAGAAAACTCCTTTAGCCTGCTATTTAGGGTATTCCAAAATCTGACACAACTATCTGTTCATTCTCCCTATTACTACTTTGTTTCATTATCAACATAATTGTATATTAAGGGCCTGCTAGACAGCAGCCATTGTGCCAAAAATAAGAAGATAAAGAAAATATCACTACCTTGAAGGAACTCACTATCTAGAAACAACTCATTATCTAGAAGGAGAAACAATTAAGAATGCTAAATAACAGATCAGAGCACTAATAGGATCCAGTGGACTAAGTGCAAAAATAAAGATTTATAGGGGATATGTAAAGGAAGCCTCAGTTAACATTTTTAGCATCCTTTGAACCCATCACACAGCTCATTCCTGACTCAAAGCTTTTGCTTACAGACTCCCTCTTTCTATCTATACATAACTTGAGCTTTAATATTCAAGAGCACTAACTACCAACATGAGCAACAGTAGTTCTTTATTTGAACTTGCCATATGCTTAATTTCCTCCATTTATTCCAAGTTTACCTGTGTTCCAAGGAATGTAAACTAAGGTCTACATCTATTTGTAGTGACAAGAGAAAAAGTGACAAGAGAAAAAGTATTCTTCCTTATTCCAATGCAACGATTTCTTTAAGACATTGCTGGGGACACTTAAGCATATTGTTTGTTGATGACTTGACAGAGATAGGAAAAGGGAAATGACGAAAATGTTTGCATTAGGAACTACTGACAAGCAACTCAAAGATAAGAATCCCTGATTTTCTGAAACCATCAGGAAAGCATATTCAATTTGAAGAGAACATATTTTACAGGCAACTACTTCATTAAAAAAATATGCTGGAATATAAAATTCAATTGAAACACGTGAATAATTGTTTCTTATTAACAGTTAAACACCAGATGGGCAAGAGAAAGTTAAGACTTTAAAAAAACATACCTGGAGAATTTTGAAAACCTGGTAGATTCTGCAAAACTTCAAATGTTTGTCTATACAGGCTCTTGGCTAAGATTTCATGTGCAATTGTACAGAGTAAATTATGTCGATTAAGGACATCCAGTCTATCACAAGGCCACAGTGGTGTACTGATTATCCATTCTGACTCTTCCAAAAAGAAAAAGCATGAACACTTTATACCTTGAAAATCACACTTAACAGGATAATCACAACTAATATTTTAAAATATCTTTTGGGGTAAGTGGCAAAACTTAGATACGTGTACTCAGAAAAGATAACCATGGCTCAAATTTATTAGAAACAACTTATATAGTGATGATCATCATTCTAAGAAGATGCAATAATGGCCACTTTATTTTTAATTAATTTTTCATCTAAGTGTACCAGTTATTGATTCTAAAGTTAATAAATGTTCATTTTTATATGACAGTAGTGTTCAGATTATAATAAATATTTTTTTTTTGTTTTTTGTTTTGTTTTGCAGTTCGGCTAAGGCTGGGTTTGAACCCACTATCTTTGGTATATGGGGCCAGCGCCCTACTCGCTGAGCCACAGGCACTGCCCTGAATATTTGTTTTAAGGTTAACATAACATATCTGTGTGGACAAGTTCAACAATTTTATAATTAAAAATATTTAGTTTCTGGTATTATTGGAAAATAGCTTTTCTCCCCAATTTCTGCTTATTTATTTATTTATTTTTTTTGTTGAGACAAGAGTCTCACTTTATAGCCCTTGGTAGGGTGCTGTGGCATCACACAGCTCACAGCAACCTCCAACTCCTGGGCTTAGGCGATTCTCTTGCCTCAGCCTCCCAAGTAGCTGGGACTACAGGTGCCCGCCACAGCGCCTGGCTATTTTTCTGTTTTGCAGTTCGGCTGAGGCCGAGTTTGAACCCGCCACTTTCAGTACATGGGGCTGGCGCCCTTCTCGATGAGCCACAGGCGCCACCCAATTTCTGCTTATTTTTAAAACAATTTTTATTATGAAATATTTGATATTTGTAGAAGAATATCTAACATGTTATAAAAGCATAATAAAGTGAACTCTTAAATACCCATTGCATAGTTTTAAGAAAACGGAGTATTAATGATAATGCTAAAGTTCCTTAATCTTTGCCCTATTTTCACATTAAGAAAAACAGCAGAAGACTGTAGTATAGAACACTGAGGTGCAAAAATGTTAGAAATATCAGTATTTTATTATTTGCCTAGTTCATGCAATCATTATACACATAATGAAATACTATATAAAACTAAAGTTACATTTTGATATTCTTTTTCAACTGGATTAAGGATAGAAATCAAGTAATCCTTTTCTTTTGTGGCCTTCCCAGAACAGTGAATACAGAAAGTACTGAAGGAATTGATAATCAAGTACAGAAAGCTGAAATAAAGCTTTAAGTACTTAGTATAAACCTTTAAGGCAGAAGCTTATTTAAAGATTACTAGAGCCCACGTGACTGACTTAACAGACTTATCCCATGTGCTAGACAACGTTTTAAGTGCTTTACAAATATTCACTCATTTAGATAGGTATCTTTATTAATTTACTCCTAAATTTGCTGAAATTTTAATATACAGAGAAATTTTAAATAAACTTAATATACTGAAAGACTGCATAAGTTATTTGTTAAACATAATTCCCGTTAAAAATAAAACTGTTAACTCACTATTCCTTATAAAGTAAATTTTGCTTAGTCAGATATCTGTTAGAGATATCTCACAGAAAGTAGTCTATGTTAGTATTTTCTCATAAAAATTACACAGTTTTAATTTAGTATTGAGTCTTTATGTTGAAGGTAGACTAACATCACATCTTTTGAAGGTCTATGACATTTTAGAAAATTCATTTAAAAATTTTACCAAATTATGTAGCTACATAAAAATAGGAATAAGCTGATTATTCTATGTACCAAACTTAATTGAAGCTGATCACTGAAAAATCACTTGGAAATCAATAGTTTCTGCTTTAACTAATTCAGCTAGTGTACAACATAAATATTTTGATAAAAATTAAAAAGAAATTATTATGAGAATCAAATTCCCAAGAACAAAAATCAGTTTGATAGTATACTTAACACTAGTTTTACAGCAATAAAATTGTTATTTATTCATCTACAGTTGAGAAATATATTCCATGTGTCTAAAGTCTAAGAGTCAAATGAGAAAATAATTTCTATAATAGCTCCTCCTTATCCACTTACCTTCTAACACATGTATATTCAGTCATTACTAAAGCAAGAATTTGAATATGGGCACTGAGAATATAAAGACTATTGAGATAGTCTCTACATTGTATTAATTTCCAGGCTTGTCAGTGAGACTACTGAACAAATATCCTTTATCACAGTGAATACTGCAATGGGGGAATAGCTAAATATATCTGTTCTCCCCTTAATGTATGAATTTAATATAATCCTAAGCACAATCAAATCTCCTAGAGAAGTATGTTAAAACCTGATTCAATGATTCTGAAATTCATTCAAAAGGATCAATACGTGAGAATAGCAAAGAATGGTTTGGAAAAGAAAAGGAGTGAAGAAGATCTTGCCTAAATGTATAGATCTATCACATTTTATAACACTACATGAACTAAAAAAGAGTGTAATGCTAGCACAGAAAACAGAGATCCTTGAGAGAAATGATAAGTACAAAAAACAGACTCAACAGATCCAAAGTTCTACTATTATGACAAAAGTGGTATTTCAAATTAGTGAGTAAAGGATGAACTGGGATAATATTTGGGGGCAAATCAGGATTCCTCCTCATACCAAAATTTACAACAATGAATTAAAAAACTTGAAGAACATATAAGTGGATATGCAATTCTGGGATGACTAAGGACTGCCTAAAAGCATGATATAAAACAAAAATTATTTAAGATTTTAAAAGCAGTTTATATCAAGTAGAAAAAATGTCAGTTGGGCAAAAGAAGAAAACAAAAATGTAAAAAAAACAAAGTTAACAGAAACTGAAAAACTGAGAAAAATATTTGTAAATATCCAATAGATTGAGGGCTAATGTTATCTTTAGTATGTAAAACTACTATAATGTAAAAGGAACATTATTATATATTGTAATTTTCCTAAGTGTGACATGTACATCACTGATGGTACTTGAATTAATATTAGGTATTGCACTATAATTTTAATAATTTGTGTATTTAAAAAATTACCAAGGTTGTTTTATGTATAATAAAAAAAAATCACATTATATTTGTGATTTCACAGATAGTATTGCTTAGCTTGAGGCCAAGATGGTTGATTTCCTTTTCAAATAATGTTTATTTTATTTTTTTTCATTTATTTATTTATTTTTGAGACAGTGTCACTTCGTTGCCCTCAACTGAGTGCGATGGCATCATAGCTCACAGTAATGTCAAACTCTTGGGCTCAAGTGATCCTCTTGCCTCAGCCTCTTAAGTAGTTGGGACTACAGGTGCCTGCCACAATGCCCAGTTATTTTTTAGAGATGGGGTCTTGCTCTTGCTCAGGCTGGTCTCAAACTCCTAAACTCAAGCAATCCACCCATCTCAGCCTCTCAGAGTGGTAGGATTACAGGTATGAGCCACTGTGTCTGGCCAAATAATGTTTATTTTAAAAGTGCAAATGCTGTCTCAGCACCTGTGGTTCAACCGGCTAAGGCGCTAGCCATGTACAC
This sequence comes from Perodicticus potto, assembly GCA_963574655.1. Taxonomy (NCBI): domain Eukaryota; kingdom Metazoa; phylum Chordata; class Mammalia; order Primates; family Lorisidae; genus Perodicticus; species Perodicticus potto. Next base: position 11,708 of record CAUYRH010029342.1, read on the forward strand.
CTGAGCTGGCAGGTTCGTATCCAGCCTGGGCCTGCCAAACAACAGTGACGGCTGCAACCAAAAAATTGGCCAGGCATTGTGGCAGGCACCTGTAGTCCCAGCTACTTGGGAGCCGGAGGCAGGAGACTTGCTTAAGCCCAGGAATTGGAGGTTGCTGTGAGCTGTGATGCCATAGCACTCTATCCAGGGTGACAGCTTGAGGCTCTGTCTCAAAAAAAAAAAAAAAAAAAAAGTGCAAATGCTTAATATAAAAAACTCAAGCAAAAGCAAAACAGAGAAGTACAAAGAAGTATTTTAGAAATAATCTAAAATCCGGCTTGGCGCCTGTGGCTCAATGGGCTAAGGCGCCAGCCACGTACACCTGAGCTGGCGGGTTCGAATCCAGCCTGGGCCCGCCAAACAACAATGATGGCTGCAACCAAAAAAAAAAGAAATAATCCAAAATCCATCACTAAAAATAACTAGTGTTCACATTTGGTGAAAATTATTTGGGCAATCACAGTTACAGTCCTGATTCAAGCATTATAACAGTGATCAATGTAACCCAGAACATTTGTATCCCCATAACATTTTGAAATAAAAAATAATAACAAGCAAAAAAAAAGGCAGGTATAAAAATATCTAAACTTCACTGGGACACTGGGTAATCACTCTGTGATTTCCCCCCCTGCACACGGTAAATAAACCTAAAAAAAAAAAAATTATTTGGGAAAGTGGTCTTGATGACCTAAATAGTAGGTTTTGATGAGTAGATATAAGAAAAACTGTGGTATTAAAACATAGTTAAAACTGTCTGGCCTAACAGCTTTTTTTTTTTTTTTTTTGAGACAGAGCCTCAAGCTGTCACCCTGGGTAGAGTGCTGTGGCATCACAGCTCACAGCAACCTCCAATTCCTGGGCTCAAGCGAGTCTCTTGCCTCCGCCTCCCAAGTAGCTGGGACTACA
>CAUYRH010029343.1:0-40587 GCA_963574655.1 Perodicticus potto
CAGGAATATGACACAAAGGTGGAATAAACATTAATTTTGTGCATTCTTTGGTAATTTTTTTGTTTTTTGTAACTACCAAGCTTTGCTACAAATTTATGCATTTCATTCAAATCAGTGATCTATGTTTGTGTGATTTCCTAAACATAATTGTGGATTATTAAAAAATGTAACATCATAATTACATTCCTAACTAGAATTAGTATGTCTGTTTTTGTATCTTTATGCTGTATTTTAACACTTTGTATTACTTAGGTTATTTTGCTTTGGTTAAAAAATGGCTCAAGTAGAAAAGCGGTCCTATTCATTTTAAGACAGTGTACAAAACTGTAAATAAAATGTGTACAGTGAAAAAAAAAAATTATGAGACCATTGTTTCAGCCTGAGCTCCTGCACTATGCCCCCAAAAGACAAGACCAAACCAAAATGGAATTACTCATGCTAAATGCTTCCTAATGAAGCCAAAACTTTAGGAAAGCAGATGGATCCTGAAACAGCAAGTTTTTTCCTAAAAACAAGAGAGTCCACTCTGAGACAGTATAATAACTGTAAAAACAGTGTCATAACTTTTTTTTTTACAAAAAAAGTAATCTGAAGCATCCTGATGTTAACCAATCCTCTTTTTCCCCCAAATACTATGTTTTCTTGTTCTTATCTTGCAACCCCCTATTGTTCTGCTATGGCACAGTGTGAGCTCTCATTCTATTTTGTAGAATGAAAGCTGTCCTGATTTATAAATGACAAACATAACCCAATAAGATCTCTGAATAAATTTGTTGTGATTTTGCTTTTGACATTGAAGGGACAAGGGAACAAAGTGACTTGGCCAATTTGTGTTGCCAGCTTGTACACTGGTCATGCTAGAATTAGAATGCTGGGCACATGAGGAAAGTCACATTATGGTAGAGAGGGACGCCTCACCAAGCATGAACTCTCACTTGCCAAGACCAATTTTATGTATTCCCTTTCTCTACCTGCTGCACCGATTGTGGATGAACCTTCGTGGTTAGATTACAGAGCCACAAGATCAGATTCCTGGATCCAATTTAGTTTCTTATTGTTACTGTGATATTTTCTCACTGAATGCAGCAGTGTCCTCAAGTCACTTTCACACCATGACTCTTCTGCCTCCCTCTTTCACATGTAAGAAGCTGTGTGATTACATCGGCCCACATAAATAATACAGAATAATCTTCCCATATCAAGATTCTTGACCAAAACTAACTATATCTGAAAAGTCCCTTTGCCATGTAAAGTATAGGTTCACAGATTAGCTGGAGGGGAGCTATTTTAGATAGTCACAGAAATCAACAGGTAACTGCATGAATGAGAAAAATACTGTTGTATGAATTAACTAATTTTCCCAGAATGTTTATAAGAGTGTATCTCAGCTTTCCTTAGTTCACCTAGTTAAGTAGAATGTAGGTTTAACCTAAAGAATTCTTTTATTTGTTAATATCCTTTAGACTACAGCAGCAAAAAACAGACAGCAAAAACTCATATCCATGTGACTTTACATATTGGCATTATAAGCATATATTTTAAAACTTTGTTCACCACATTTAAAGATGTTAATGACAGTATGACGTGAAAGTTGTGATGAGTACATCTAAATGAATGCCCTTTATATAAAGTCTTGTATATCATTAAAAAGGGTAAATATAGTTGACTTGAAAGTGTCTGTAGAGAACAAAAAATTATAAAATAGGACTTTGCAGATTCAAAGAACTACCAATCAGATGTTCTGGAAACAAACATATAATAACCAAAATAAAACTAGTAATGAAGGAATGTAGCAGCAGTCTGGATATAAAAGATTTATGAGCTATCAGTTATAAACAAAGAATGGCACATGAAGACTTGAAAGAATGGGAGAATGGGAGGATGGGAGAAAGAGTGGACACAAGACTTGGAGAATACTATCATAGAAACATAATAATGAAACTTCAGAACAGTGTTGGGGCTCAGAAGTCAATACCCCCATATAAAAGCCTTAAAAGCAGTCTCAGAAGCAAAAGTTTTTCTCTGACTTTCTCCTGCTTTTCTTTTTCCCAGTCCCATTTTCCCTAAGTTTGCCATAGAAATGAGAACCCATCTTCCTCCAGGTAGATTATAGAAGCCAAAACCCCTTTCCCAACGCTAGCCATAAAACCTACAAATATTACTCTGACTTTGCCTCCACCATGCTGTATAAAAATTGGCCATAGAGAAATTGAATCACCTACCTTGTTTGATTGCAGGTCAGATGACCTGCATTACAGAGAGGGCCCTGCCCCATGCTCGGAAGGAATGCATGTTCAGAAAGGCTGAGAACAGACGGGCCTTGATGGGTTTTCTCAGTCAGTTGACTAGCATTAGATTGCACCTTTTTTTGTCCAATCATATTTATACACTGCTACCCATACTTTCTTGACCCCTAAGGACAATTTCCCTGGTATCTTTCGGTCTTCACTGTTTGAACTCCTGTGTATGCACATGAAATAAATTTGTACATATGCACATTTTCTCCAATTAATCTGCCTTTTGTGAGCTGAATTTTCAGTGAAGCTTCAGTGAGCCAACTCATCTCGACCCCTACAACACCCAGTCAAAGAAGAGAAATTATTAAAAACAACCAGAAACACAGAATCATTGATTTTAAAATAACCTGGTATCGTATCTCTTATAAGAACAATGACAGTTAGAAGCCAATTAAATCATACCTTCAATATGTTGAAGAAAATAACCCTTGATTCTTCTATATGCAACAAAGTTTCTTTCAAAATATAGCAAAATTATGGCATTTTCAGATGAAAAATCATTGTAGTGAACCTCTTACTAATAAAAATTCTTTATATGCTATAAACAGAAAGGAAGTGAGTCCAGGCTATAGTTTTTGGCTGCCAAAAACAATGAAGAGCTGAAAAGTGGTTCAAAATGTGGCAAAAATGAGCAAACCTATTCTATTATATGAAAATAATGTAGATTTTCAAAAATTTTATAGGTATTGAAATAATACAGAATATTCTCTTATCACAATTGAATTAATCACAAGTCATTAAAATTTAATTGGAAATTAAGAAATACACTTCTAACTAACCTATTGGACAAAGAAGAAATCATAATAGAGGGAGGCACCTGTGGCTCAGTGAGTAAGGCACAGCCCCATATACCGAGGGTTGGGGGTTCAAACCCAGCACCGTCCGAACTGCAACAAAAAAATAGCCAAGCGTTGTGGTGGGCGCCTGTAATCCCAGCTGCTCAGGAGGCTGAGGCAAGAGAATCACCAAAGCCCAGAAACTGGAGGTTGCTGTGAGCTTTGTGACGCCACAGCACTCTACTGAGGGTGATAAAGTGAGACTTTTTTTTTTTTACAAAAAAAAGAAATCATAATGGAAATGTGGAGATAGCATATCAAGAACTGAATAATAATGCAAATGTCATACAGTATAGGAAAATTTTTAGAGGAGATAGATTAAAGGAATACTTAGCATATCAAAGCAATTAGAGCAATACTTAGAGGAAAAAATCTTAGCTTTTAAATGTATATTTTGTAAAATAATATTGAAATTTAAGAATGAAGTATCCACTGTAAGATACTCTTAAATGTCAGCAGAAAAAGCCCAATGAAACTACAAGGAAGTACAAAAAAACTGTAAGAGTAGAAATTAATGAAATAAGTTACAAAGTAGTAACATTCAAAATATAGAGGAACAACAAAGCCACAAGTTGATCTTGTAAAAAGTCTAGTAAAAAGACAAAAAAAAAAAAAAAAAAAAAAAATGAAGTCACCAAAAACCAATATCATGGTGGGGTGAATATTTAATAGGTAATAAGAAGTTAGCAAAAAAAGTATATTTTAAAAGTTTCTAGAAAAAATAATAATAAACAGTGAATCTAAGTTTTCCTACTATTAGTTAAAGAACAAGAATCATTTGTTAAACATCTTCCCCCAAAGAAAACTCAAGTACCGTATGGCTTCACTGACAAGTTCTAACAAATATCCACAGAAGAATTAATTCTAAACCTACACAAATCTTTCCAAAGAAGAAAAAAGTAAATAACACATTTCGACACATTTTATGAGGCTAGCATAAATTTGCTATTAAAAAAAAATGGAAAATCAGAGGTCAACTTCACTTTTGCACACAGTTGCAAAACTCATAAATCAGAATTCAGTAAGACATACAAAGGATAATATATCATGGGAACGTTTGGTTGATTATAAGAATACATTAGTTTAACATTAAAAAAGAAAACAAAATATTCATTTCATATAATTCAATGCATTTTGCCACAAAACCAGGATATAGGAGGAAAAACAAATCATCAGAGTATCTAGATAGATATACAAAAACCTTTTGATGAAATTTGCCGTTATTAATTTTAGCAAGTATTAGGCAACCAGAGGGGGAAAAAGGGGAATTTCCTTCATCTAATAAAGATATTTACAATATAATTTAGAACAAGCCTCAGACTTGTTGCAACATTTGAAGGCCTGCCCTTTCAGATAGGATCAAGACAAGAATGTTCACTGTGTCTTGGGTGGGTTATGTGAGGAAATACATCAAAACAGAAGTAGTAAGTACAAGAATTAGAAATGTGTACTCAGAAACTCCAGAAGAATCTATGGTATGTAATCAGGCTTTGTAAAAATTTAGCTAGGTTGTTAAGTTCAGAAATTAAAAAGAAAACAGTTAATTAATATGTAATATGCAAATATCTACCAGCAAGAAACACTAATAAAATAACATTTTGAAGCTTGGCGCCCATAGCACAGTAGTTATGACGCCAGCCACATACACCAAGGGTGGCAGGTTTGAACCCAGCCTAAACAACAATGACAACTGCAACATAAAATAGCCAGGCAGTGGGCACCTATAGTCCCAACTACTAAGAAGGCTAAGGCAAGAGAATTGCTTAAGCCCAAGAGTTTGAGGTTGCTATGAGCTATGATGCCACAGCACTCTACCCAGGGAGACATAGTGAGACGCTGTCTCAGAAAAATAAATAAATAAAATAAAATAAAATAAGATTTTGAAAAAATAACATTTATAGTAGCATAAACAAATTATCTTGAGAAAATAGGCATGATCTCTATGAATAAAATTATTAAACTTTATTTATGATAAATTATAGAAAAATCTAAATAAATGGAATAACCACTAAGTCAAGACTGGAAACTTCATTATTGTAAAATGCCAGTTCTCCTCAGAATGGTTTATAGATTTGATTCCTATCAAAATCTCAAAAGAAATATTTGTAGAACTTAACAACAAATGATGCAAATTATATTAAAATACAAAGGGCCAATGGTATCCGTGACTATGTTGTAAAGGAATATCAGGTAACAAGACATCCTTTTAGTAGATGATTCTTTAAAGCCATTAAAATAAATCTATCATGCCATTATTGCATACAGGCAAAAACACCTTAGAAAAATAAAATTTAATTTAATTTTGAAATGTCATAAATAGAGCCATTGCTTATATGAGGACAGATGATTTATGAAAGCAATATGGAAAACAAAGTTTTTCAAAAAGCAGTTTTAGAATATGTATATTAAAAAATGAAATATATGTATGCATATATGTTTATATATAACTTATCACCTATCTCATACCATTCACAAAATTAATCCCAGGAGATTAAAGCCTTAAATAGGAAATCCATATTTTATAGTGTTAGAAAAGAATATAAGCAAATATCTTCGAGATCTTATTTAGAGGAACATTTCTTAATGAAGGCCCCCAAAATATTAATCTGAAAGGACAAAAATGAATACAATTGACATTAAGAAATCCAAAATTTCTATTCTTTAAAAAGTCGTAAAACAGAAAATGTGCAATACAATTCAGGTGACAATTAGTATCAAAAAAGAAAAAAGAAAACCACTGTAAATAAGGAATACCTACAAATAAATTGAGAAAAGATGTATACATAGTAATCCCATAAAAAGGCGAGAAAGATTTGAACAGGTATTTTAACCTCAAAGAAAAGCACTATTGCCCAGGACAGTCTGACGTGTGACACTTATTCTGGTTTAACACTTGATAATACACCCTTTTGGCTCAACGCCTGTGGCTCAACGGGCTAAGGCGCCAGCCACGTACACTTGAGCTGGCGGTTTTGAATCCAGCCTGGGCCCACCAAAACAATGGCCAGGCATTGTGGCAGGTGCCTGTGGTCCCAGCTACTTGGGAGGCAGAGGCAGGAGACTCACTTGAGCCCAGGAATTGGAGGTTGCTGTGAGCTGTGATGCCACTCCACTCTACCCAGGGTGACAGTTTGAGGCTCTGTCTCAAAAAAAAATAAGATAATATACCCTTTTACTCCCAAAAGCATCCTAATATACACCATATCTTCGTTTGAGAAATCTTTCTATTTTCAAAACCATCCTTTATCTCCAGCTTCTGAAATATCTGAGGCCTCTAATTTGAGATCCTCTCTATATTTATATAGAACAAAACTTTCCTCTACTGGGCTTCTTCATCTGCAGGTTTCAGCTTTCTGCTCTTCGATTTTCCATTTGACAGAATATTGTTAGTGCTTTTCTTTCTTTGTCCTTGTGAATTTGTAATAGTACTTTATCTCTTCACCATCATGTCAAGACAGTGGAGATGAATACAAAATATGTGATTACAAAATGTGTACTTTACCCAAAGTACTCATTTACTGCTATCTGTTCACCACTTCAATGCCTTATTGAAATCCTGTTCACATTAGAAATCCTTCCCAGTGAAAACAGAAAAGAGATGGTGTTCTTGTCTTGAAAAACAAGAAGAAACGTGCTTTCTTTTTTGTATATTTGATCCCATGTATCTTTTGACCTTACTGTTTTACTGCTTTTGAAAGAAGTTTTTTTGTTGTTTTTTTTTTAGAATTACAGTCTATTGATCCACTGTGTCTGTGTGTTATGTTTATACACTAAGTGGGAATTAATGTCCATAAAACATCAACAACATTGTTAATTTGAGGGGTTTTTTTTGTTTAATGGGCTTCTTGTGTAAATGGAAGTATCCTTTGTTTGTTATAGTCTTTGTAGTCAGAGAAAATATGTTTGAGATTCACAAGAATGTGCAATTTCCCATCTTTCTTTTTTCCTCCCGATATTTATTTACAATAGCATTAAAGTGAGGAGCCTAACTAATGAGTTAAAACCTACTTTCTTTTCCAGGACATCAGTCTAGATTCTAGAGACAGAAAATAACAATTGCCTGGAGTTATTTGGATTCTTATTTGACAGGAGCCATGTTTAAATCATTTTCAAATTCCTAGCACCAAAGAAAGGCTTTATACATGTTTGCATTTGAATGGATATTTAGAGCTTCTGTTTATGATCCTCTCACTGAATAGAGATACATAAGCCATTTTAACTAAGAGTGATGTAATGATGAGTTCTACTTCCTACCTCCAAGTTTTTATCATGTTAATAATAAAGACACATGAGATGTCTTCCCAAAGAGATGTGTAGTTACAACAGCATTTTGCTTAAGTTTGAATGGGTACATCTGTCCTAAGAGTTTTTGTGAAATGATAAGCTTCTTTAGAAGGAGTGACATTCAAATAGAATCTTTTTCTTACAAAAAACAAAAAGCAGAAAAATGAAACATTTACAATTGCTGAGTGCTTCATTTCTATTTTGACTCATATAATGAAAGGATCACAGGAAAGTGTCATTGTGAGGGAAACAGATAATTGCTTTCTATATACCAACACTGTGTTTTCAGGTTCAAACAATCCTACCCTTTAAGCTGCAATTCCTGGGCTCACAAGCATAAAATAAATCTGTCTCTCATAATTTCATAGCAGTCTGTATCTGTGAGAAAATTTCCTCCTAGAGTCTCTGTGAGGCCTGCCAGGAGTAGGATGAGCATCCCTATTTGTGAAATCGAGGACAGAGAAAATTTAAATAGCATGAATAAAATTGCTTTGTCCATGATGAGAAATTAGAATGTAGACCTACTGGTTCAACCCCCACTAGGCCTGGGAAAAATCCAGTGCAATAAGAGAAAGGGCACTTGTCAAGCTTCTTGGTCCCTTTGATTGCAAGATGTGCAAAGAGCCCAGTTCTTCCTTATGCTTCCTAGAGAGAGGAGTGGACTCAGAGAGTACAAACTTCACTTTTGATAATTTCTATCCCTGTAGAGAAAAGAAATGACAATGACCAAAGGTCCCTGGTGATGGGAGGCTAAGGTCCAGAAGATCACTTACAGAACATACGATTAGTTTGAGTCTGAACGAAAACAATGAAAAATGTAAGGAAGGCATGCTTTCAGATAAAATAGCAATGAAATAATATTGTTTGAAAATTAGCAAATAAATGTTTTCATACATCAATTTAATTTATGTAATCATCAAGACATTTCTATGTGGCAGGTACTGTGATTTCTAATTCTGTAAATGAATAAAAGGGCTCAGAGAAGCTAATAACTTTCTCAATATCACCCAGTCATTGAGTAGTAAAGAAGGTAAGAATAATAGTCTCAGTGAACCTTTTAAATTCACATCTTTCTTTTTCATTTTATAATAAGAAAGGATAAATGGGGGGTAGTTACTTACAGTGATGGTGATTTCAGAGCAATGCAGCCTACTTTAAGCAGAATATAATTGTCTCAGTATGACTTCAAAAATGCTAAGAGGAAACTGTGTCTGGTATCAAGACAAGATGAATGTCACCTTTAAAAGCAAATCTAGTAGAAAATATAATCCTTCCATTGGGCCATTTAGAGTTAAATGAAAGAATATAGAAAACTTAAGAGTCATGCACACAACCCCAGGCACTAAATCATTCTAGTCTATACACATTTGGAAATGTTTTCATTACTAATTGCTCTAATGGTTTCCAAGTGGAGAAAATTTATCTAAAACTTGCTTAGTAATTACTTCTTCTGTGAGACTTGGCACTCCTTCATTTTATGTGTGCTTTCTTAGTGATAAAAATACAAAGACTTCAAAGAAGACAAAAATTGTTAGAAGATGTAAGAGAAAAGATTTGTGGTGGATACATCAAAACCATCTTGGTAAACATCAACAAATCCTAAAATCACTGCATCAAAGCAGTAGACCATCCAAGATGCCATCAAAGCAACCAAAATAATTCATGTAGGTAGACCTTCAGTGAACACTTACTAAGTGAATGAATGAATATTCATGATGAATGAATATTTATAGCACAAAGGCCTATTCAACTAAATTTTGCATGAAATAGTGCAATGATAACTATGATTGATTTTGGTAGGGCAAATTGGTTGGCTATGTCTGTACCCTGCCGACTGTTAAATATAAAAATTAAAAGATTTAATGATTTCTATCTCCCATTGTCAAACTTTGTAAATGTGTGCTTCTCCTGACCTGATTTACACATAATATTTTTTTATTATGTATTTTCTTCTCTCTAAATAATGATAGTAATAGCTTCTATTTTTCAATCACTAAATGTTATGCTGGACAATTTTGGACAATTTCTTATTTAATTATCCTACCAATCTGGCAAGTTATTATTCTCATTCTGCAGACAAAGATATTGAATCTCAAAGGAGGTATGATTTGCTCCATGTAATGTAGTAGCAAATAGCAGATGTAGGATTTCAGCCTAGAATTAAAGTCTTAAGGTTGAGACAGTATTTTTTGTATGTCTTCCATAGCAGTAATTTATAGACCTTCATATCAATATGTGCATTGGAATCATCTTGAAAAATTCACACCCACTCCATACCCACTGCAGATACTGATTCAGCTGGCCTAAGATGCAACATGAGAATCTGTATTTCTCACTGTCCCCTTGGCATGATTCTTATGAAGCTAGTTACAAGATGTGTTATTTAGGGTCACCATATCAATGTCTTCCATACAGTAGAAAATATACATATGCATGCATGTGTGCACACACTTTAAACTTTTGAAGTGAATTTCAGACGTCAAGCTAGAATCTCTTTGTATTTTATAACATTTAAAGAGTCATTTGGTGGTGTGAGAAAACACATTGACACTAGAATAGATGAATAGATGAAAGCCAGAACTCTTTGTTTGGAACTCTTTGTTACTTAAAACTCCAAAGGAGGGATGGCATGGCCAGTAGGCAGGATCACACAGAGGGCTCCTGGGAAGCCAAGGTAACAGCAAGTTGGAGGCGTACAGGGTGGAGGTGTGGGGCTAATGAGTGGCAGGTAGCATAGAGTTAGGTTAGGTTTCTAAAGCTCCCTGTGGACCGGCTAGTTTGAATAATTTTGTGGAATCTGTAACATAAGAATTGTACAAATTGTCTGGTACCTGGCCCTAGAGATATTAGGGAAGGTGTACACTGGCTAGACTGTTAGAACTCACCAGGGAAATGCTTGGGGACTTAATCACCTCTCGAGAAAGGGAGCTGACCAACTTTTAGCCAGGCCTCAAAAATGGATTAAGACAGCACAATTTTGTATATATTCATATATATACATTTACACACACACAAACACATATTACATTTTGATCTTTAAGCTCTTACTCAAGATTGGAATGTTGGTTCAAATTTCCAAGGCACAATTTCTAACTAATAAATACTCACCATGATGTTTTTTGACTCATTTGTCTATTTTTGCTTTTGTTGCCTGTGTTTTTGAGGTCTCTAATATAAAATTTTTACCCAGACCAAGGTCCTGAAATGTTTCCTCTAAGATTTCTTCTAGTAGTTTCACAATTTTGTTTCTTACATTTGAGTATTTAATCTGATTTTTATATGGTAAGATTATAGGGATCTAGTTTTATTTTTCTGTATGTGGATTTCCAGTTTTCCCAGCACCATGTATTGAGAATTTCTGCCCTTTCCTCAGCAATGCTTTCAATGCCTTCATTGAAAATCAGTGGCAGTAAGTACATGAATTTATTTCTGGGTTTTCTATTCTGCTTCATTGTTCTATGTGTCTGTATGTTAGTACCATAGTATTGGGGTTACCATAGCTTTATAATAAATTTTTAAGTCAGGTAGTATATTGCTGCCAGTTTTGTTGTTTTTATTAAGGATTGCTTTTGGCATTCAGAGTCTCTTATGGTTCCATGTGAATTTTAGGGTTCTTTTTTTCCTATTTCTGTGAAATATTATTGTTACTGTGGTAGGAATTGCATGGAATTTATAGATTGCTTCTTATGGTTGTATGGGCATTTCCAAAATATTAATTCTTTTAATTCAAGAGTATGGAATATTTTCCCATTTTTGTATCTTCTTTCATTAATGTTTTATAGTTTTCATTAATGTTTTACAGTTTTATAGTTTTCCTTACAGAACCCTTTCACTTCCTTGTCTAAATTTATTTGAAGATATTTTAATAGTTATTTAAATGTTAATTGCGTTCTTAATTTCTTTCTCCACTGTTTTTTTTAATGAATAGAAACATTACTGATTTTTTTTGTATGTTGACTTTGTATCAGTAACCTTATTGAATTTATCAGTTCTAAGAGTTTTAGAACTCTTAGTTTAGGTGGAACTTGGAGGGTTTTCTAGATCATGTCATCTGCTAATGGGGATGATTTGATTGTCTCCTTTCCAATTTTGATGTGCTTTCTTTTTCTTGCCTCATTGCTCAGACTGGAACTTATAAAACCATGTTGAATAAAAGTTGTGAAAGTGAGCATGCTTGTCTTGTTCCAAATGTTAGAAGAAAACCTTTCAACTTCTCCCCATTCAGTCTGACTAATATTAGCTGTGGGTTTATCCTATGCAACCTTTTTTATGCAACTAATTTGTGGAGCTTTTATCTTGAAAGGATGTTCTTTTCCATGTTAAGTTTTAAATTTGTTATCGTCCTTCCTCAAGTTAATTTCAGCCCTTTTCTTTATTATTAAAAAATTCCTAAACACATTCAAACACAGACACAAACATATAAAAGTACTTAACGGAAAGCACCGTATGTGTAGTAAAATTATACTGTGATGAAGATTTAGAGCAGTGGTTCTCAATCTTCCTAATGCTGTGACCCTTTAATACAGTTTCTCATGTTGTGGTGACCCCCAACCATAAAATTATTTTCGTTGCTACTTCACAACTATAATTTTGCTACTGTTATGAATCATAATGCAAATATCTGATATGCAGGATGTATTTTCATTGTTACAAAGGGGTCGTGACCCACAGGTTGAGAACTGCTAATTTAGAGTATTAATAAAACAGAGTTTAAATTGCTGCAGCATAGCAACTTGATAATAATGAGAGATAGCTGCTAACAAATTTCGTAGGCTACTTCAATGTTGTTCAATCATTTGTTATTTTTCTTTTGACTTTGCTCTCCCTACCATGCATCTCCTGTTTCTTGGACTTTCTTTAACCCTCTTCTCATGGTCTCATTTTTCCCTCCATGTAACTTAAATCTACATATTTTCCTAAACAGTGAATGTTTCCACTGGATCCAGATATTAATATTAATATTTGTTTTCACTCTGCTACTGAATACATTTGCCTCCTCATGGGAAATCTTCATTTCACTGAAAAATGTCATATAAAGTTTGTGAGTTAAATTATTCCCCTGAGTAGGTTTCATTTTGTGCTGTGTTCCATAATAATTATAAAGTAATTACCTTTATTCCTACTCAATAGTCTCTGGGAATAAAATAAGGAGGCCAGCAAATGATAATTGATGTGTCTACTTGCACCAGCAAATTCCATGTACACTGGAGAACATATAGCTTAATATAGATTTTGCAATCATTCCTTTCATGATTTGCAGGTTATAGGTAAATAATGACTCCCCCCAAAACCAAACTACACAATTAGAACTTCTGATTAGTATGAAATAACTGATAAATAAAAAAAGAAAAAAATAAGTAATTATACAATGTTTCATTTCGAGTGAATGATTTAAAAAAATAGAATCCTTTTCTCAACCTTTCCTTTTGAATGTCACAGTTTTGCAATGTGCCAGGGCTCAGTTCTTGGCCTTACTGTATCCTCTCTTTGCTCACTCTTTAGGTGATCTCATCAGTTCTAAATGCTGATGCTGCTGACAGAAATCTGAAGACTCATTCTTCCTGTGAACTCTGCCCACTCAATTTCCCTTCAGTTTCCCTTGGGTGCCAACTAAGCACTTCAAGCTCACATGGCCAAGGCAAAATTCTTGATTTTCCCTTTTAATTCCCCAATCTTCCTCAAATTAATAACTGCCCTTACCATTTGCTAGATGAATCTTTGATTCTTTGCTTTCTGTTTGGCATTCTTCCAATCTATCAGCAGCCCTGCTGAGACTTCAAATTAAATTAAACATGTGCTGTGAATTCTGTGTCTCATTCCTTTGCCACTAGTACAGGCTGCCATCATCTCTTTCCTCGACTTCTGCAACAGGTTCCTCATGGTTCTAGTTGCTCTTTCCTTTCTTCCCTCTGCAATCTGCCACTCAGCTGTCAAAGCAAATGTCTTAAAAACAAGAGTCGGATCAAGACATTTTTCTATTTAAAACCCTTTATTACCTTCCTGTCACATTTTGAAAATTGAGAAATGTGTTGTCGTGGCCCATAGCTCTACATAAACTAGCCCTGATGTCCTGTTTGACTACACCTTAACCATTCCTACCCTCTCTTCTTCAGCTATGGCATCCCTGGGAATCATCTAAATCCTTCCATAGTCTGAACTGTTCCCAACAAAGAGATTAAATCTTACACCCTTGATCTGGAACGAATGTTCAAAATCATTTCTGCTTCTTCCACTAAACTACACAACTCCCAATGGCGTGTAGTTTGTGTGTCTTCTTACACTGTAAGTTCAGAAAAATGTTCAACCTATATTAAGTGGTAAATAAACCCTTCTTTACGAAATAAACCCTTGTTTACTTTCTAAAATCTTTACGTAGAGAAAATTAGCAATGTTAAGCAACAAGTGTACAGATAATAATTCATTCCCCAAACAATTCTTTGTTGACAGTTTCTATAATCTAACATAATCAGCAATATTTATTACACAGTATTCTCACATTGAACTAAGTACTTCATGACCAACATCTCATTTATTTCTCATAATAAATCTCTGAAGAAGTGCTCTTTCTTAATTTTCCTGTGTTACAAATCAACATCCTGAGATTCATAAAGGCCAAATGACTCATTATCCTATTGTTACAGAATCATTTTTTTTAAATTTCAGGTTAATAGGAGGGTGCAAACAACTAGGTTACAATATTTGCATTTGTTAGGTGGATTTCTTCTTGAAGTATGCAGAATCCTCAAAGAACTCAAATTAGACCTCCCATTTGATCCCGTAGTCCCATTACTAGGCATCTTCCCAGAAGAAAAACAATCATTTTATCGTAAGGACGTTTGTTGCACAACTTTTAAAGAATGGAATTAGTGCTCTGATTCAAACTCCAAAGCCATGCTTGAAGTAAGCATGTTCCACAAACATAACATGGTTATTATTTTTAAAGCTAGACTCCCTGAACTCATGTCTACATTACTTAAAGGTACTGGCAAGCTAATAATTCTGTAAAACAACCTCTGGTGCATGTGTGTCTATACTAAAAACAGCGTGAAAAAAAGATGATGAGAGTGTGCAGTCACTAGAATAGAGATCAGAATAACTGGGTTTTAATTTTATGTAGGCTACTCTTTTGTTTAGAAACTAGACCAAAGGCTCCTTTTCCATAAATGATGACAATTAGTCTAAAATCAAAGCTTTGAAACCGTGGCCTTCTGGAGCAAAATTCAGTTAACAGAGTTGTTTTCTTAGACTCTCATTGCCCTTTTAAAAATGTTATATTATTGTTATTTCTTATTTTTTAGTTGGCAGACAAGCTATATTTATTTGCCATGTACAACATAATATTTTGAAATATATAGACAATGTGGAATGATTAAATTAGCTAATTAGCATATGCATTACTTCACATAATTATCATTCTTGTGTATACTCCTACTCTTAGCACAATTTATTAACTATGGTCACGATGTTGGCACAATAGATCTTTTGAATTTATTCTTCCTATCTAACTGAAATTTTGTATCCTTGATTAAACTCTCCTCCATGGCCCCTCCCCTTTGGGGGGGTTGCTGTTGTTTGTTGTCTTTGGAGACAGGGTCCTGCTCTGTCACCCAGGCTAGAATACAATGGCACAGCTAGCGCTACAGGTAAAGACGACTGCAGCCTGGCTAATTTTTTTATTTTTTGTGGAGATGGGAACTCATGTTGCCCAGGCACATCTTGAACTACCAGCCTCAAGTGATCCTCCTGCTTTGGTCCCCCCAAATCTTGGGATTACAGGACTGAGCATTTACACGTGCCCTAAATCCCTGTTTTTATAAAATGTTTGCATTCCTTTTAGTAGAGAATTTAGTCTACTCCCAGTCTATCCCAAGGTGTTGTCTATCATCCACCCCATTCAATTCATTAATAGTTCCTACTTACCTGGTACCTAGTGTATTTGATTTTGTGACATTTGAGCTAGACAGATTTCATGGTATTTGCATCTTTTTCCTGTCAAAGTATGCAGTTATGAAAAATTCCATGAGAAGCTAACAATTTTTAAAAATTAACAAATAAACCTTGAGGGTGGCTCCTGTGGCTCAAAGGAGTAGGGTGCTGGCCCTATATAATGGAGGTGGTGGGTTCAAACCCATCCCCGGCCAAAAACTGCAAAAACTGCAAAAAAAAAAAAAAAGCAACAAATAAACCTTGAAAAATTTCATCATTTTTCAGTTTCTAATCTAAGCATAGACTAATATTATTCATATTTTGCATAGATATAAAAGAACAAAAGTATACTAACTGTGCGCATAATAAATATCTTAAAATATTTATGTTCAAACTTTAGCTTTGACTTGTCTGATATGTGTAAGATACATAATTTGTTTCACTGCTGTCATTTTAAAATCTTTTGCATTCTAAAGGATCATGACAAGAAATGAATGTTTCATAGAAACAGGTGAGAGAATATGTCCATAATAGCAAAATAGCCAGATGTAAAGTGGAAAATCCAGTCATGGGATATTTTCTTTATGGAATGCCAAACATTTGGAGATTTGGAGAGAACTTCACAATCACCTAAATATGTGACTGCTTATCTGGATATCCACTTTCCTGTAGCAGCAATCTAATTTGGCACATTGTCGGTAAGTAAGGGGTAAATGGGGGCATGTAGTGATGCTCTTTCTTGATTTGGCTGATGGCTGCATACCTGTGTTCACTTTATGAATTAATTTAGCTGAAAGATGATATGTATACTTTTCTAAATGCCTATTATTCTTCTTTAAACATTTTACATTAAAAAAATATATAAAGAAAATCATACCATCTCAGTATAGGCAAGACCAACAGGAAACCTACAAGACAGTTTTTTGAAAAAACAAATGACAAAGGCAGGCGTGGTGGCTCATGCCTATAATTCTCACACTCTGGGAGGCCAAGATGATTGGATTGCTTGAGCTCATGAGTTCTAGACCAGCCTGAGCAAGAATGAGACCGCATCTCTAAAAAAACTAGCCAGGTATTGAGGGTGGGCGCCTGTAGTCCCAGCTACTTGGGAGGCTGAGGGAAGAGGTTCACTTCAGCACAAGAGTTTGAGGTTGCTGTGAGGTATGATGCCACAGCATTCTACCAAGGAGGACAAAGTGAAACTCTCTCACAAAAACAAAAACAAAGAAAGAACATATTAGAGATGGGAACAGGAGTAAAGAAAAACAAAAGCATAAAAACTAAAAGTTTGTATCCAAAATTGAAAAAGAACATTGGAGATTCAATAAAAATAAAAAAGACAAAATAAGTGCAAAGATGTGAAAAGATGTTACCAAAGAAGGTATACAGATACCAAATGTGCATGTGAAAAGATGCCCACTGATGTCTAAATGACGATTTACTAAAACAACACAGAAACTTCCCCTCCCAGTTTTTGACTTTAAAGGACCTTTATCTCATTTTATAATTGGAGGGTTTTTTTCCAGGAATATAACTTTTAAAATATTCCTTTCCTCTAAGACATTATTTTTAAAAGTAGGTTTTTCAGAAGTTGTCTTCAGCAGCAAGTTAAGGAACTACGTGGTAAAAAGTGTTCCATGGGTAGAAATGTTCGGAAAATTTGTGTTAAATTTAAACTATTTTTCTTCCAGCAGTAATATATATGAGATTTTAATCTTTTAAACTGTGCTGTGAATCCCATACAAGATATAAGCCATGTAGCCCAAATTTATGTATCCATAACCTCCTTTTCAAACAGCATTTAATGGGCAAATGTTCCAAGGAGTACTATGTATACATTGCAGTTCCAGAAATTCAGTACCAACTGTGGTCATTTGCTATTATAGTTAAAATGTGCGCTGTCAAATTAAACCATCTGGGTTTGAATCCTGGCTCTGCACACTTTTTTCCTATGTGACTTTGATTGCTAAGTTTATCTCTCACAAGGAGATGATAAAGATATGGTGGTTGTGGGATAAAATCACCAAATCCATCTAAAGTGTTTAGAACACTGCATGGAACATAGTAAACTTTAAAGAGTTAACATTAATATGGTTAACATAGACTGGAATTTCAGATCCATCTTCCTGTTTTATCACATTTTTCCTGCTAGGAAAAGTCTGGCTGTAGATTACATGAGATGCTGCATTTATTATAATCTCCACCATTAGCATGCATGGTTAAATCATAAATTTCTTGACGGCAGAGACCTCATGCTTCCAGCATTCTTTTTTGAGGTGTAGAGTTGAACTTAATTAGCCTGAGTGTCATAGGAACTCTGGGATGTCCAGGGGTCCAATTAGCATGAGGGAATCCATGCCATTTGGAGTAACTGGGAAGGAAGTCTGGAGCCTAGATGGTCAGCACCCTGGATCAACAAAGCCAAGATGTGTCAGCTTCCAAAGATGGTGGAAGACTGTTTCTCAGTGGATTTTACTCGGTTGAAGTAGATGGAGCAAGATTCCACTCACTAGACCTTCACATTAGAGGGTAGCTGAGACCAAGCACAGTGTGAGAACACAAGGGACAGTAGAGTCATCTTAGTAGAATTGAGGATTGGCTCAGCTGTTCCTCTGGGTGTTTGTTACCTAAGAGTTTGACTTCCCTGAGGCAGTGCGATAAGACAAGTGTGTTGTGTGTTTATCCACTACTGTGCCCAGCACGTACTTGCAAGCAGCTGGTGTTAATGCATATGTTCTTTTGAGCATGTGGTGTGATCAGAAAGTAGAGTGACTGGTAGAACTGAGACTCTCACTCTCCCACTCCAGCTGCAGAAGGAAAGAAAACAAAGAAACCAGAAATAGCAAATGCATAAAATAGAGAGGATGAAAGAATTTTCCATTAAGCAAAGTCTAGCTCATTTCTAACAAGAAACATGCTTATATCTCAAAGAAAGATACGAGAGAGGGTGATACAATATTCCAGGGTTATTTTGCGTGAGCAACGTGCTCTCCACTTAAATGCAGTCTCTCCATGGCTGCCGGCTGCATCGTGGAACTGCTGCTATTTTTAGCCCACATTCATGCTGCTCTGGGTTAGAGCAGGGGACATCTGTGGAGTGAGGAATGAATTGCTTGCAGCAAGACAAGTTTGATGAATAATTTTTGTGCTATAATGTGCAGTCAGGACCAGCTCCATTCCACACCCTGAAAACTACTCTTCCAGGAAGTACACACAGGCAGGTCCTCTGGGTGCTTATGGCTTCTAGCACTAATGGTACTTGGCAGTGCTGAAAGAATAATAATTAATTGATTTGCTGTGAACCCTAATGAAGGTTAACATCAAGGTTGATGTTATACAGTGCAATTACATATTCAAAGCTCTTTATGATCATTAGGGTTTTTTCCCCACGTTTCAAAGACATAGATAAAAATTATACTTCCTTGTAATTTTAATGTTATCTTTTCAACTTCTAAACCTTAGATTTTCTAGTAAGTTTCTTTCACAAATTTCACATTTCAAGAGGCAGAGTAAGTAAAAATTCTCCTGTTTTTATTTACTTATGACCTTTCTAAAGCAAGTACCAGATTTCTTTCTTTTTCTATTTTCCTATAATTCAATGTTGCCAGCACCTGACCAGTAATAACCTCCTCTGTGTATCAGACAGATACTCACCCCTCAGGATACTTCACCCCTGAATCTGTATCCAGTGTTAGTGAAGTCAGAGTCACAACTTCTATTCTTTGAAAAATTATAATAATAATTCATTAACTGAACATATTAAATGAACACATACAAAATACTAGAAATACTATTATATATTATTTGTTGAGGTTTTTTCATTATAAAATATTACATATTTCTTATAAAAAGAAAATTAGGAAAAAAGCACTACTCAACATTTGAATACATGTCCTTCCACTTTAAATGCATTTGTTGCTATTATGCCCAATCTTTTAAACTTGATTTTTCTTTTGATTATTTTGTAAGATTTTCTCCATACGCCCATTCTCAGAACACATGATCTTCATATCTCTTAATTATTTTCAATACAGCTACATCATATATTATTTAACCAATCTTTTGTTTTTCCTAGATTTTGTATTTTTCTTTCTAGCCTTTTTTGTATGCATAACAGTGTAATGTGTGTCTTCACAGTAATACATTAAGTAGACTTCTGACTTTCCTTTAGTATACATTTTGGAGTGAGGTTATTGTGTAAAAGATATAAATATTTCTATCTGTGTTATATATTGTTAAACTTCTAAGATAATTTCTCATTTATATTTAAATCTAATTTTACTTTTGTCTAAGATGGTTCAAGTAATTTTAGTTTATCTTTTGTCTTTGGATTTATTTATGGTAAGAAAGGTGAATGTAATGAGGCTTCAGAATTTGTAGATAGTGAACATATCTTTTTTATAGTAATTTCTTTTTTTGTTTATTTTCACACTTCTATCCTCTTTTTATTCTAGGTTGGGTCTAGAAGTGGGCCTAGATGTTTTGTACAACCAAAACTTAAAACATGTGCCATTGATTTCTGGGACCGGACACAAGCACAGACTGTTAGTGAAGGTTTGAAGTATAATGAAGAAATTATTATTACAGGATGGGGGGAAAAATAAAAGAAGACTCAAGTTATTTTGGCATGATAAGCAGCAAAAATGTTGCTTATAGTAACATGGGATATAGAAAAGGTACTTTGTGAACCCAGGCTTTTAACTAAGAAGTTTTTTAGTCAGAATGTTGTGAAAGCTTCTTCTACTGAAGTAGGGGAGGGGCAAGTTAATGAAAAAAAAGTATCCGTCCACTTTTCAAGCAGAATTTACAGAAAATATAATGGACTCAAGACTAGTTTGGTTCATGAATAAAACTTTCTCTTCAGACAGCAAAAGGTAAAAGCAAGATCATTAAAGCCTGCCCTCAAGGTAAAGTTCACATCAAGTGTGTGACTATAACGTCCTTTCCTGAGACCTAAGAAATTCTTAAAGTTTCTCATAGATCCTCTTAACTACTTCAGTAGGGTTTCTAAGAATCCTAAGGGTGCTGTCCCACAATACCTTGATTTTCAGCCCAGGGTAAAGAATTGGGTATGCCTCTTGCCTCACAGAATTAATCCCCATGGGTTCATAGGAAAACCACAATCATTTTTAAGAAAATAGTATTAGTAAAAACACTGTCTACATGTGCTAAAAAGGATACAAACAATTTAAAATTGAAATAAATCCTGGGGAGCAAGATCAAATAGTACAAGTCACAAATTGAGGAAGATGCTCAGCTGCAAATATAAATTATTTTTTGTGGAAAGGAAACATTAACTCTGAGTTTAGAGACTTGAGAGCCTAGATAACAGCTTCAGAGGTTCACTACCAAGCAGGAACACTGGTTCCAAATAAAGAGTCAGGCAATAGACATATGACCAGTTGTATTTCAGTCCTGGTATAGCTGATGACCTCTAGCTAGTTCTATTTCTCTCTGTATATATAAATATGGACAATAATAATATCTACATTGTTAGGGAAACAATAAACATAGGGCAATTAATTAATTTTTATTAACTTTACTTATTTGTAAAGTGAGAAGATTCTTTTGATTAGTGACAAGCAAGCACTGATTCATCATGTTCAGGCTGGGTGTTCTGCCCACTTTAACAACATGACCTAAGATCTCATTTCAGAATGGAAGAGTAGGAAGCTATCTCCATGGTGGCACTTCTCAAAAGGTACCTGAGCAGTCAGATTTCATTGACTATAGCACAAAAAATTTGCACAGGCAACTCTTCTAGTCAATAAAGATTGCATACAGTGTAAAAAAATAAATCTTTCACCACCACTTCCCAGACCCAAGGAACATAATAAAGCAATTTAACTTATAAAAGCTTCTATACTCAAAAATAAATAAATAAATACTACAACTACAACAAAAAAAGCTATCCCCTCACCATGGTCTAGAGAGCTTATAATTCATGACACTCTCTTAATCCTTTTTCTCCCTCATATTTCTGGCAGATGTCACTAACTCACCATCATGCAGTTTCTACTGGTCCAAGTATTGCCTCATGATCTTTTTCAACACAGGATTCCAGAAAGCTTTGGCTGCCAATCTGAGTTGGCACAAACTAACGTTTATTTACCATTATTCTTCTGTTATATTTGTGTTCCCCAAACTCTGTGATCTGCATAAATTTATATTACAGACAAGGAATGAACCACCAATAGAGTGTGAAATCTCTGCTGCACTACTGAGACAGAGAGTAAAATGTAATTGTTGAGAGTATGGTCCTTGAATTTTTATTCTTATTTTTTTCATTTAGTAGTTTTGTAAGCCTGGGCAAGTAATTCCTCCTCTATAAAATAGCAGATTATAAAAAATAAAAATAAAAAATATAGCAGATTATAAGACATATTGACCTCATAAGTTATAATAATTAATTGAGAAAATATATGACTAAGTTTGAACATAATTTATGGAAAGTATTTTAAATAATGAGTAGTACCAACTCATCCTCAAATAAGTTAGTTATGATTATTTCATCATGATTAGCATTATCATTTTACTTCTAGTTCCATATCTGGAGAAAATAACCTTATTCTATGTTTGTGGGCTAAAAGACATTTGAGCACATATGTGAATATTTCACTAATTATAACACATAATATTTAAAATTTAACATGGTGGAAATTTAAAATTATTTTGATAGAAATGGGATTTTAGAAAAATCCAAAGTATTTCCTGTCTATTGACCAACGTAAGTCAATTTTTCTTTATTTTTTAAAAGTTAAGAACTCGCAGGCTATAGATGTAAAATGTTCGTACTAGCTTGCCATTTTACTAAATGACCTACAAGACATAGCAGTATCTCATTTTATATTTATTTTTGCTGTTGACTCAATTCTTCTCTCAAGGGGCTGGTAAGATGTATTGAACTATCTCTGTCAACACTGTAGTCCAGAGCTATTTTCTCATCTCTTTTTCCAAATAGCTTTCTTGCTATTACTCATTCTCTTGCTGTTTTTTAACCTCCCTCGATTCTGAATTTCTCTCTCCTTAACAGTTCTGATTTTTTGCTTTATTCTCATGCATTTCTTGTCATCAGTAGAATGGAGATCAGCATTGTCCCATTTCTGCAGGTTAGACTGGTAAACCAGAGAACAGGGGCGTCTATTTATAGGGATGTCCAATTTCCACAGTCCTCACACATTGATGAATCTTCATTTGCTGTGCACCTCTTGATTTATTCCACATTGTTGATTTTGCCAAATAAAAAAAAAAAAAAACTCATCTCCCAAGTTAGCCATGTCATTTATATGTAACACATGTTATAACTTCAAAATAAATTTAGGTTAAGATTTTTAAAAATACAAAAGATTTTTTAAATACAAAAGTGTATTTATCAGGTGTCAAATAAAGACTCTCTTTCAAAGGCATAATAAATACACATAGAAGAATTCATTAATATACTGTTTGGGCACAGTGATTCTCAAAGCATGGTTCCAGAATTTTGTTAGAAATGCAATTTCTTGGGCCCTATGCTGACATTCTAAAGTTCTAGGGATGGGGCTTAGTGTCATTTGTACTGATGAGTTTTTTAAATGACACTGTTGCACATTTAAGCTTAAGAATTATTTTAATATGTAGGCAAATTTATTAATTAGGGTCTTGCATCTTTCTATCAAATTTATTTTGTTTGTCCAAACTAAGATGTCTTTAAGTTTTAATATCTATAATCTTTAAGAACACAAATTCCTTGTACATTTTTCCCAGCCTTAATCTCTTCTTAGGAAACCAGATTCTGCAGACAATATCATCCGGTAACTGTAATCAAGACACAAGTTGTCACACTAATGAATTTTTCTAGTTCTTAGTAAAACTAGAGCAACAGGTGGGAACTACCAATAAAAAGTACAAATTGAATTCTGAATAATGGACTGATTATTCTTCCCTTTTCAATTGCTCTTTCTCATCTGTGGTTTGGACATGTCATTTGGGATGATATGATTAAGAATACTTGGAATCCAATATTTGCATACTTACTTTTATATTTCAGGTTATTATGGGGGCACATATGATTTGGTTACCTAGCCAGGAATAGTGCATATAACTGTGCAATATATCCATTAGGTGGGAGTTTACCCATCCCTCACTCACTATCCCCAACTTCATTGCATATGTGAGCATTAAGGTGCGGATTATTCTCATATGTGAGCATTAAGGTGCTGATTTATTAGCTCCAATTTAGTACAGAGTATGTTTACTAATATTCTATGATATGGAGATACCATAATTTATTAATCCATTCATATGTTAAAGGGCACTTGTGTTGTTTCCACATCTTTGCAATTGTGAATTGTGCTACCATAAACATTCATGTGCAGGTGTCTTTATGAAAAAAATGGCAATTTTTCCTTTGGGTAAATACCCACTAGTGGGACTGGAGGACCAAATGGTAGGTCTACTTTTAGTTATTTAAGAAATCTCCATACTACTGTCCACAGGACTTGTATAGTTTGCTGTCCCACCAACAGTATAAAGTGTTTCTTTCTCTCTGCATCCACACTAGCATCTGTTGCTTTGAGACCTTATGGGCCATTCTCACTGGGATTAGGTGATATCTCAATGTGGTTTTGATTTGCATTTCTCTGATGTAGAGCTGAAAACTGAGCTTTTTTTTCATATGTTTGTTGGTCATTAGAGTACCATTATAGGAAAAGTTCCTGTTCATGTCTCTCACCCAGTTTTTAATGAGTTTGTCTGATCTTTTCTTGTTGATTTTCTTCAGTTCCTTGTAGATTCTGGTTACCTCCCTTTATCAAATGTGTAGTGTGCAAATATTTTCTCTCATTCTGTAGGTCGTCTTTTTGCTTTGTCAATTGTGTTCTTAACTGTGCAGAAACTTTTTAATTTGATCAGGTCCCATTTATTTATTTCTGTTGTTGCTCCAAATGCCAGTAGAGTCTTCTTTTTTCATAAATTCTTCCCATAGGCCAATATCATTAATTTTTTTCACACTTTCTTCTAGAATTTTTATAGTTTTGTGTCTTAGTTTTAAATCTTTTATTAATCATGAGTTAATTTTTATGAGTGGTCAGAAGAGAGGTGTGGGTCCTATTTCAATCTTCTACATGTAACTATCCAACTTTCCTATCACCATTTATTGAATAAGAATTCCTCTCCTCAGTGTAAGTTTTTATTTGCTTTGTCAAAGATAATATGGCAATATGAAGCTGGTTATATCTGTGGATTATTTGTTCTGTTCCATAGGACTATGTCTCTGTTTTTATGTCAATACCATGTTGTTTTGATCACTATAGATTTGTAGTATAGCTTGAGTCTGATAAAATGATATCTCCAGATTTGTTCTTATTAAGTAAAAGTGTGTGGGCTATTTGGTTTTTCTTTTTCTGATTCCTATGAAAGATAGGACTATTTTTTTAAGACCAGCAAGATGTGATATTGGTATTTTAATGTAGATTGCATTGAATCTGTTCATCACTTTGGGTCGTATAGACATTTTAACAATGTTGATTTTTTTTTTTAGCCATGAGCATGGTATGTTCTTCTATCTGTTAACACTTTCTTCTTTTTCTTCTTTTGGTGTTTCATAGTTCTTTGTAGAGATATTTTATATCTTTTATCAAATATATTTCAAGGTGTTTCATTTTCTTTGG
The DNA here is from genome assembly GCA_963574655.1 of Perodicticus potto. Taxonomy (NCBI): domain Eukaryota; kingdom Metazoa; phylum Chordata; class Mammalia; order Primates; family Lorisidae; genus Perodicticus; species Perodicticus potto. The sequence continues at coordinate 24,991 of CAUYRH010029343.1, forward strand.
TGATACTGTGAAGCATGTTGTATCTTTGATTTGATTCACAGCTTGACTATTGTTGGTGTTAATAAGAGCTACTGATTTGTGGACATTGATTTTGTATCCTGAGATGTTGCTGTATTTCTTTATCAATCGCAGGAGTCTCTTGGTTGAGTCCTTAAGATTTCTAGGCATAAGATCAGATCATCAGAAAAGAGCTATCATTTGACCTCCTCCGTCCCATTTGGATACTCTTGATATCCTTCTCTTGTTTGATTGCTTCAGCTATGACTTCCAGAACTATGTTGAATAGTAGTGGCAATAAATCACACTGCCTCCCTACACTCAACCAGGAAGAAATAGAACTCTTGAACAGACCAACATCAAGCACCAAAAATTGAAACACCAATAAAAAAATTACAATAAATATGTCCCAAACCAGATAGTTTCACAGCAGAATTTAACAAAACCTTCAAAAAAGAACTCACAGATGTATTGCAAAATCTATTCTGTAACATTGAGAAGGAATGAACCCTCTTCAAATCCTTTTATGAAGCAATTATCTCCCTAATACCAAAGCTAGAGAAGAACACAATAAAAAAAGAAAACTACAGACCAATATCATTAATGAATATACTTGGAAAAATACTCAATGAAACCTTAGCAAACAGAATTCAGTGTCCATCCAAAAAATAATTCATGGCCAAGTGGGTTTCATCTCGGAGATAAATGTAATGCAAAAGAAGTAAAACAAAGACTATATCAACCTCTCTAGATGCTGAGAAAGCATTTAACAAAATTTAGCATCCGTTTTTGGTAAGAACACTTAAGAAAACAAGACATTCTCCTTTAACTGATACAAGCCATTTATAGCACACAGCCAACATCATACTGAATGGAGAAAAACCTGAAAGAATGCCTTCTTAGAACTAGATAATATTGTATAATATTAACAGAAACTATGCAAGAGAGGCATTGTCCACAGCAGAGGCCCTTCACCTTCATGCCTCTTCTTTATAGGCTGTGTTGCTTTGGTATAATAACTAAGTTCTAATTCCCAGCTTTTCAGTATAAGAAATATGAATGTATCTATACAGCCTGAGTTTACCATTCTCTTGGGGATTGCCTCACCTAACTAAATTTACATAGAAACTCTTGCACTAAGTAGAATGGCAAATTATTAATTCACAATAAGAGAGATTTCTATTTTCAATCACGATAATATTCAAGTCTGGTCTTCAAAGCCTACCATCTCTAGTAACAGATCTCTTGGGAAACAAAAATGTGATCAAAAGGCCCTTTGTCTTCTGGTTTTGTTGGGTTGATTCTTAATGATTTATGTTCATTGGTAATTAACCTTATTGAGTATGTGTTCATTTTATTAAGATAGCTCTTACAAAGAAATGTACCAAAATTCTAAGACTATCTTACTTTAAAATAATAAAAATGAGAAAATGCATGTTATTTTATAAAACTTCAGTGACCCTACTAGCAATAGCAACATGGGAACAAAATACCTCGTTTCTTTTTTTTAAAATAATTAATGAATATTTATTTACTCTTACCATGATAAATGCTGAGTACACAAAAAAGTATAAATTAAAGTTCCTGCCCCTGATATGTTTACCACCTAGTGAGTAATATAGACATATATATACATTAATATGTAAAAAGATAAATTCAACTGTATGTGAGGAGAACTATCATAGAAATTTCACAAAGACTTATGGGCACCCCAAAGAGAGAAATACGTGAGAGAAGAAACTGGGATTCAGAAATTAACTCTATCTTTTCTATATTTAATATCAAAATCTGTTTATGGATACCTTTAGTTTTAGAGGAACCTAACTTTTTAGTCTTCAAATAAGTCTGGGTCAGGCATAGTTCTGAATACAATGAATTTTTTCAACAAAATTATTTACCAAATGAAACTCTTTTTAAAATAAGTAAGTCTAGGAAATTACTATGTATAAAATGTTAGGGCAGAGTATAACAAATATAGATTATTACATATTAGTTTATACCAATTATATAATACATAACAATAAAAGAATCTCTACCTTATGCTTTGGAAATAGTATGAAAGTGGCTCAGCGCCTGTGGCTCAGCGGGCTAAGGCAACAGCCACGTACACCTGAGTTGGCAGGTTCGAATCCAGCCCGGGCCCGCCAAACAACAATGACAGCTGCAACCAAGAAATGGCCGGGCATTGTGGCGGGCACCTGCAGTCCCAGCTACTTGGGAGGCAGAGGCAGGAGACTCGCTTGAGCCCAGGAATTGGAGGTTGCTGTGAGCTATGATGCCACAACACTCTATCCAGGGTGATAGCTTGAGGCTCTGTCTCAAGAAAAAAAAAGGAAATAGTATGAAAGTAGCTGAATGTACTGGTATTAAAAGAGAAGTACCCTTTTTATTAGCCATCACACACAGATCATCTCAGATCAGTGATACATTTGAAAATCCTCATGTTTTATCCAAACTTTTGAAATTAGAAAACTTCTTTCTCTCCAATGGACACATAAGTTATCGTAGTGTTCGGATTTTAACCCATTTAATTTCCTGCTGGAGAGCTACATTCTATTAGTAGTTTCATATGGCATTTAAATCAAAGCATTGTTTTTTTTACTTTCCTCAAAAACAAGAAAAAAATTTTGCAAGTTCTTAGTTACTAACTTGAGCATTTATTGAGCACCTACTGTGTGCAGAATAAAATAAATTATTTTTCAATAACATAACTGAAAGTTAAAAGATATTCACAGACAGAAAGACAACACCTCTATAACCAAAGAGAAAAGCACACGAGAGGTTCTTGGACATCTTGCTGTATTTAAACTGACTTGTCTAAAAGAACAAATAATATTGGAATACCTGAGGTCTGTGGGATATTGCAGTTGGATCTAGAATCTCTTGCACATACTTATACGTTTATAACATCAATAAAGTCCTAAAAAATCTTGTGCAAAAGAGCAAGATTAAGAAAAAAAGAAAAAGTATCAGGTAAGTGTTAATGTGTTTAGAAGAGTAAACACATATAAAAAAGGTGAAGAACAATAATAATATATCACTGGAAAATAAAATCTCAGTAGTCCTGGAGAAAAGAGAAAAACACAAACACCCATGCTTTTAGGTTTTATTTATTAATGCCCCATGGGGAACAAAAGAACTTATCTCATTTGTATTGGCTTAATTATTCAAGCTTTACTACCTTTAACTACGGAAAACAGGTACCTCTATCTTCCATTAAAAAAAAAAAATAATACTTTTGTTAGGAACTCAAATATGTGTCTTTCACTGGATCTAAGAAAAACTCACTAAGTTAACATTTGTACAGGTTATACTCCTGAATAAAATTTCTAGTAGTAGCTAGGAAAAACAAACTATAATGGTTAAAGTGTCTTAAAGAAACAAAACTGTAAGAAACATTTTGTCTTTGGACGTTACACAATAAATACACAATTAGAGAGAAGATATGTACATTCACTTCTGGTCCAGTTATTTTAATCTAGTATGTTTAAATGGTAGTAGGAAAAGGTGCAAAATAAAATTGAAGAGCAGGACAAGTTAGACCAGTTGAACAAACTTTGTTTTACCAAAATTGTTCAAGTGTACAGTTTCCACTGTGCCATCGTGTGTAGCCTTGAGACATCAAGTGGCAAATAAATATTAAATCGGTGAAATAAAGGCATGAGGCAAGGTGAATAATATTGAATAAATGCTCTCAAATATTGCTCTTTATAGGAATGGATTTACTATTATTTTATACATTACATCACAGACTCCCCAGTAGTAGCTTCCAGTAACAGAGGAACATTTTCTCTTCCATAAAGGCAGCACAACACAAAGGGCCAAGTAGAATTAAATTACATTGGCAACACACAGGTGCAAGGCAGGAACCACCCACTCTTCCTTGTGCATTTGTATTAAATATTAATTGAGTTTCCATCTATATTTTATTGAGGTTCAGAAAAACATATAGGAGCAGAATAACCATTTTGAGTTCACAGACTGAACCATTTTAAAATAGAAGTATTCTCACCAAGGGTCTTTTAAAAGATGTAGTAAAATATCAATAATTCAGGCTTTGAACTTTGATGCATAAGGTTCTTATAATTCCATTAACCAACTGGGTGATTTTGAAAATTTTCTATTTTCAAAAGTTTGGATAAAACACGAGTATTGTCAAATATATCACTGATCTGAGATGATCTGTATACAGTGGTTAATAAAATGCCCTGTACATGATACTGCAAAACAATAGGTATTACTGTCACAGGGAAAGTTGTTACTATAGTTATATTACTATTACTCTATTTATTGTATCTCAAGGGAGTGAAGTAAACATTAAACCAACCAAAATATTTATGTAGCTAAAATAGTCACTGGAGGTTATCCCTATAGAACTATTGTTTTGAAATAAAGATAAAAGAAGAAACACATATAAGAAAATAAGACTATTTTTCTACTTAAATTTTAGCATTAAAATACCTTACAATTCTCAGTATTCTTAATATTCAAGGTAGTATAATGCAAATGTCTTGATTTTCTGATGGGGCTTGTGGAAACAAAAGCAATTTTCAAAAGATGCTACGATTTATTATGTTACATGTTAAGGGAAATTGATATAGTTTGGATGTCTGGCCCCCCTAAATCTCATGTTGAAATTTGATCCCTAGTGTTGAATGTGGGGCTTACTGGGAATTGTTTGGGTAATAAGGGCAGATCATTCATGAACAGCTTGGTGCCCTTCCTACAATAATGAGTGAGTTCTCACTTTATTAATTCATATGAGAGTTTATCCTTTAAAAGAATCTGGAACCAACTTTTTCCCCTCTTGCTCCTGCTCTCGCCATGTGACACACCTGCTCCCCTTTCATTTTCCACCCTTTTTGAAAGCTCCCTGTAGCCCTCACCAGAAGCAAATCCTGACACAATGTATTTTGTACAGCCCACAGAACCATGAGCCAAATAAACCTCCTTTCTTTATAAATTACCCAGCATCAGGCATTCCTTTATAATAATACCACACAGACCAACACAGAGATTATGCATGATGTAGTTAGGCTAAGATGTTTAAATTTTGGCTCTAAGTATATTTTGTAGCATTGACCTAGAAGTACTCATCAGAATTCACAAATGAGTTCTGGATACCTCTTTTTCTACATATTTTGTGAAGTCTTTGTATTAGTATTAGGGCTTAAGCCTTCCCTCAGTTCATCTGTTAACTAATTCTTAGACCTTGGGAAGGTCATTTACTTTCTATGTGTTTCATTTCTTCTCTGTTGTATGTAGTGAGTATTGGTAACTATCAGCTTTAGTGGTTGTGAGGATTAAATACAATAATCTTTACAAAATGCCCAACTCAGAGTTGAGGTTGAGAAATGGGAATTTCTTTCTCTTCATTCAAGTAGAAAAATTATATGTATGAGTTCAAGAGACAAGGAAAGCCTGACTTGAAGTCTCAGGAGCACTGATCATTTTATTTCTATTAAAATGGCTCATGTGATTATAAAGAAGGGACACTAAAGAATGATATTTATCTATCTACTATTTCTTCAGCAAAAGTTTGGATTGTCAGTGAAGACAGATTGCAAACTAATTTATACAACTTCTTAAAGTTCTTTAATAGTCTTTTAAAATTGAGGAAAGACAAATGGTTTTATAAAATTTTCAGCAATTTCATAAAGGGCACAAAGATGAACATTATAAAAAGACAAGCTACTCTTTCTTGAATTTTAAACAATAATTTCTATTTTTAACAACCACCATTGGCTTTAGAAAAATCCTTTGTTCCCCATTCTTTATTAGTTGAAGTTATTAATAGCAAGATGGGGTAGATCTTTTCCCTTTCCTTCACTACTACAGTATTATTTTGATGCTAGGTAGAGTTTATTTTGATTTATCCTTTCATTCTCAAGGACACATTAACATTCTGAGGACTGAATTTTCCAACAAAAGCAATCTGACATTGATCTAAAGGCCTGAGGAGTAATATATATTCTTAGGCGTTTCAGGGTGTGGAAAAGAGGAATTCTGAATACTCTGTGGGATATGTGGACATCACAAAGGTATTTCTGACTTTTGGCAGCATAGTGATCTAAGTTGGCAGGGAATGAATACTCTTTTGCTAATATACTAAGGATCTGCTGAACATGCTGCTAGAAATATGGGACAATAAGTATCAAGCAGAGATTCTGGACACCATATATCAGCAACAAAATTAAATGAATATCTGAACTAGAATAAAAGAGAGAAAGATAGACCCATGTGCCCGGGAATCTGTTGGAATCTCTAGAGAAAGAGACAGGTAAAACATGGTATTGTAGTGGCCCTTCAGTGCATTCCATAGAAGGAACACAGGTTATAGAAACTGGGGCTAGGATTGTAATGCATTTAAGATGAGATAAAATCTGTGTGTGACACAATTTTTGAGACACAGTCTAACTATGTCACTCTCAGTAGAGTGCCATGGAGTCACAGCTCACAGCAACATCAAACTCTTGGGCTTAAGTGATTCTTGTGCCTCAGCATCCCAAGTAGCTGGGACTACAGAATTGGGTACTGGAACTCCTGCTATCTCTTGCATGAAAAATTGTAACCAATTGCCCAAGAAGGAGATTTCCTTCCACTATAAGGCTATAGTAGAAAGGAAAAAGCCACCCATAGTAAGTCAAGTCTAAGCCTATACCATACATATGGGTAGAATTGTTAATATGAAAGCTATATAAAACTCAAGTCAAGAGGTTATCATAAGTACTAGTTCTAGACTGGACAGCTCTCATTTGCCCCAGAAAAAAGAAATCTTTTACAGATACAATTCCATGGCCCAATGGTCATAAATGGTCATTTATGTCCCATGGGACATAAATGTGAGAAAATGTCCTACTGAGAAGGAGCTTACAATCATAGAAAAGGAGAAGGAAGATGAGGAGGAGGATGAGTTTGTTGTAATAAGAGTGAGATGGAAATAAAGGAGAATTAGCACCAAAGGAACTGGAGATCATAGAAAGAATCTGAAGGAAAATAATAAAATTCATATTTTGAATAAATTAAAGAATAAAGGAAAAAGTGAAAACCATAATGAATTTTAAAAGATATAAAGAGAGAAAAACAAAACTGAACAAGCATATTTGTGAAAACCAAATTGAACTTCTAAAAAGGCAGTTGACTAGATCCAGCTTAAAAAAAAATCATCAACTGAAGGATAAAGTGGTTGAAATCATAGAAAGGAGGTCAAGGATGCAAAATGTTTAACAGGCATAGAGAATAGAATGACAAAGTACAGAATAACCAGCTGAAATTTTAGGAAGAGAAAATAGAGATATGGCTGTCTTCAAAAGTAGTATTTAAAGGTAGAATGACAAAGAACTTTCTGTAATCAAAACAATCAAAAGTTTTCATATACAATAGACAGGACAATGTGAGCAGTCTAAGTAAAAACAGATCTACACCTACGCCTATCATTATCAGACTTCACATATTAAAGCCAAAGGAAAAGATTCTAAGAACAGCCATTAAAAAAGAAGAGTTCAACAACAGAATTTTTTTTCCACAAGTGGATTTTCCCCAATTTTTTCTAGTTTATTAAGTAGTAGCAACATTTTTCAAATTGTTCAGGTCCAAAACCTGTGAGTCATGCTTTATTCCTCTAGGAACCTTGTATCCACATCCAATCATCTGAGTAAGTCTGCTTATGTTGATTTTATAAATATCTCCTGGATATGAAAATTTCTGATCACCTTTAGCACCTTCTTCCTAATCTAGAAGACAGAAATAACCTTCCCACTGATCTCCCTCCACTCCAGGCCACTATAATTAAGTCACAATATATCCTTGTTCAAACCATCCAGTGGCTTCTATCCCAGGCAGGTATAATTCAATTTTTTCCATAGTGTACAAGGGCCTGTATGATCACCCACTTCTAGCTGACTCCTCCCAATCTTCGTCTGGACTAGCTACATCCACCTATGTGTTCCAAATTTATTCTTACCCCAAGACCATTGTTCACACTGTCTGTAATTATATTCACCCACATCACCACATAGATTGATCTCTCATTTCATTTAAAGAAAAGCCTTCACTGAAGATTGTTCATAAATCTTCTTCAGGATTCTTTTTATCATTTAACATGATATAAAATCATCTAAACGTTTGTTGTTCACTTTTTTTTTTTTTTGCCTACCACTCAATAAGAAGGTGGATTCCATGAAGACTTGTATGATACCATCCTTCCTACTGTCCAGATTAGTGCCTTCAATAAAATATTTATTGAATAAACTCTTATTTTCAAAAAAAGAGAGACTGGATATTATTTTCATACACATCTTACCTATTTATCTACAAATATTCCCGATGCTAGGACACAGAAAAAGTCTAGTCCATCCACAAAAATAGATCTTATACTCATCACAAAAAATAAAAAATAAAACAAATGGATCTTATATTCATCACAAAGACACAATGGCCACCTAAACCTCTAAATTACAAATGCAAGAAAAATTTTCTCATGAAATAAATGTCTTCTCTCTATCCAAACAGAATCTATTACAAATACACTGCCAAAAACAAGTCTGAAAGCCTTAATATGCCACTCATTCAGGGAAGGATTATTCAGTATCCATTATGTGCCAGATACCTATTCCAGAACTGGAGACAATTTTTTTAAAAAGAGATTTGTCTAAAATGAGTGAAATTGAGTAAGGGAAAGACAATAAATACATATCATGTGAAGTTGAATTTGATGTTGCATAATTTGTAAAGCCAAAAGGCCAGATTGAGTGAAGAATTTAGTGGCCTTTAAGCTGGGACTTAATCGATGGATAACATTTAACAGATACAGATGGAAAAGGGAAAGAAAAAATCTCCAGATGAAGAGATTGGTAAGTGCTAATCTATGGAATCAGAAAATTTTACAATACTTTTAGAGAAGTAGCAAGCCATATAGACTGTACTGGTAAAGGTATACTGAAGGCAAATTCTGAGAGATTTAGAAGCCAGGATAATGAATCGGACTTTAATCGACAGGTGATGAGAAACTAAGCTCCAGAAGGCTTGAAAGAGAAGGTGATGAAAATCCAAATCATACTTTTAAAAAATTTTACTCGGGACTTGGTGCCCAAAGCTCAGTGGGTAGGGCGCCAGCCACACACACCAGGGCTGGCAGGTTCAAATCTAGCCCAGGCCTACTAAACAACAATGACAATTGCAACAACAACAACAAATAGCCGGGCTTTGTGGTAGGCACCTGTAGTCCCAGCTACTTGGAAGGCTGAGGCACAAGAATAGCTTAAGCCCAAGAGTTTGAGGTTGCTGTGAGCTGTGATGCCACAGCACTTTACCCAGAGTGACTTAATGAGACTCTCTCTCTCAAAAAAAAAAAAAAAATTATTTGGCTGTTGATATTACTGTGGTTAGAACAGGGCCAGCAGAGTTCATGAACATGAGTCTTTCATGAGACTCACTCACTGAGCACTGTAGTGTTTGGATCAGCAACTCAGCTTTGTTTGTGTGAGAGAGTTGATCACTGCAAGGTGGGCAAAGGTAATATCATCTAGAGGCTATGGACAGAGACATTGGGCACCAAAGCACCCCCTAACCCCCAGGGGAAGAAAAACAGAGAAAAAATGAGTTTTATTTTTTCACTGTTGGGGGTTCATTGAGGTACACAAAACCAGGTTACACTTCTTGCGTTTGTTAGGTAAAGTCCCTCTTACAATTTTGTCCTTCCCCCAAGAGGTGTGTCACACACTGTGACCCCCATACCCCTTTCTCTGCTACCCTGTTCCCCCACCCCCCACCATGTACTAGCATCAATTGTCCTCACATCAGAATTGAGTACATTGGATTCTTACTTATCCATTCTTGTGATGCTTTGCTAAGAAGAATGTAGTTTTATAAAGTTTTTTGTCTAAAGCACATACCTAGATTCTGATAAAGATAGATCTGCGTTATGCATTCCTGCCCACACCTCTGTGGCAAGGAGAGAAAAGTGCAGAGATCCTTGTGATTTTACTAATTTCCTACCCATTAAAAAACTAGAATATAGGAACTCTTAGCTTAAGAGTAAATAGCTCTCGACTTCCATCACTGAGAATAAAGAAATCTCTGTCTTCACTCCTTAAGGAGAGGTCACTTAAGGGAGATGAATCATGTTCTGAAATTACTGAACTATGCAGGATATGCTGAGTAATATTTTTATGTGCAATTTTCACAATTTCTTAATTAGTTTTAAATATCAGGCTTATCCTAGCTGACATCTAGGCTTTAATATTATCTGATTCAAGCCAAGTATGTGGTTTTGAATTTGTTTTGCAAATGGTATGTTCTTAAGGGTTGCTTATGCAGCAATATTCTGACTTCAGTTGCTACATGATCTGTCTTAAGAATTCTGAACAGAAAATTCTATTTAGCCACAAGGACCAAATACACATTTCTAAACAAATCTGTCAAGAAAAATGATTCCAGAACATCATATTTATCTGATTCTTAAAATTTTCTGAATTTCATTTCTGGGTTATGATGGCAGATCACATAAATACACATAATTTCACTTCCTCCAGAAAAAGAATAAGCTATCGCAGAGAGATTGTGTAAAAAAGCAAAAACTCATGGGCAAGAGACAGTAGATGGGATTGTTACATTCATGGATCCTGTGTGCAACAGACAGTGAGGACTGGTGGGATATAAAATCCAGCTTTTCACTTTTTCCTCAGCTGAGGCTTGCATCCTCTTAGAGGGAATACGCTTTCCTAATTCATACAAGGACAACTGACTTATCACATCAAAGAAAGCCAAAATAAAAGCCAGCAGTAGGAAAAACAAAGAACTAACACTATTTATATGTCAAGAAGCACAAAAACAGCTGCAGTAAGGGAGAAAAACAGTAAAGACCCTAAAGGCAGAATGAGTCCTGAGAAGCTGCCTCCCTCTCCTACTTCATGCCTCCAGGGAATGGTTTCCCAGCCCTTGGAGAAGTCTGAAGATTTAGTGTCTGGCCCAAGTGAAAAGTGTCTCTGTACCGGGTGCCCAGGGAAGATTTTGGAGAATACATTACTGAAACTGAGTGATGAAGTCACTGTGACATTCTAATTGAATGTAGAACCAGCCCTAGCCTTTGTTGTTCAATTGGCTGCCAGAATTCTGGGACTCACAACCCTGAGAACTACTATAGCCTCAAGATGTTGACTTTAGATGTTTCTCCAAAATGGCCTACTGAGATAAACCTAGAGAGAAATTTAAAACATATAGAGATTGCAATCAATATTTATTCCCTACTCTGCATAAGTAGATTGCCATTTTTTCTCAAATTTATATACTTATTTTAGAGTGGACACAAAATTATGTGTATATGTTGTGTACAAAACGATATCTTGAAGTGCCGTTGTGTGTTGTTTAAGAGCAGGGATATGTTCTGAGAAATGGTCATCAGGTGATTTCACTGTTGTGTGAACACCATAGGCTGCACTTACACAAACCTAGCTGGTCCAGCCTACTACACATCGAGACTACATGGTATAGCCTATTGGTCCTACGCTACAAACCTGTACAGAATATTACTGTACCAAATACAATAGGCAAATTTAATGCAATGGTAAGTGTGCGTATACCTAGACATAGTTAAGCATCAAAAAGGTACAGTATAAATATGGTATTACCTTATGGGACCATCATCACATATGCAGTCTGTTGTTGACCAAAATGTGGTTAGGTGGCACATGACTGTATATATTCCCCATGCAATGGTTAAATCTAGCCAATTAATAAATGCATTATCCCATATAGTTATCATTTTTGTGGTGAGAACTCTTAATACCCACTCTCTAAGCATTTTTCAAGAATACAATATATCATCACTAACTGTTAATACAGTAGGACCTTTGCAAGTTGCCCACTCGAGGGACTCTAAAAAACTGGTCAACATATGAAGTGGTAAACATAAGGAATCAATCTCACTGTATTGATACATATATGTGGTGCATGTCCGTCCAGTCTTTGAAAATTAAGTCAGCTTTAGGGGGTGGTCAGTGTAGGGGGGTGGTCAACTATGAAAGTTGTACTGTATATTCCCCATGCTTTCCAATAGATCTCACAAACTTATTCCTCTTGTTTTAGAGAGATGTGAAATTCAGTGATATAAGCAATGAAAAGGGCAAAACAAATGAAAAGAAATAGACACTGTGCAGAGCAAAAAATATGGACATAATTAATAAATACAGAGATATGAGAAGATAATCCTTAAAATTCTTGAGATTACTTAAACAAAATAGGCAAATTAGAATTATTGGGAATTAACAAAATACATGTCAGTAGAAATAAAAAATCAATAGGAAGTGGATGGTTGGAAAATAAAATTGAGAAAATCCCCCTGGAAAGTATAGCAAAAAGACAAATAAGTAATAAAGAAAAAAATAAGAAAACTTAGAAGATTAATTTAGGCAGTGCAACATCTGGCAACCTCTTCACACCATTTTTCCTATTTTTGTATCTCTTTTACTCAAACATCCATTATTTTCTTAAAATACCTTGAAAGATATATGTTGTTTTGGATAGCAACACTCAAAGTTTGAAGACCACTAGACCAATGAAATCTTCATTAGGGCCATGACTGTACTTCTACCTGCAGACCAAATTATTATATAGACACCTTACCCACTTACAGCAACAAAATCATCCACACTGCAAACCATCACCTAATAGCACATATGAAGCTGTTTCTTTCCTCACCAGATTATCATCTCCCAGTAGGCAGAAGTCCTGTCTCCCTAATTCACTGCTACGGTCCCACGTATGAGCCTGCATCTGTTGGCACACAATGAACACTTACTAAAATCTTATTGAATAAATATTAAGTGAATTACATAAACATTTATCTATTAAAAGGGAATGTTTTTCTTTGGTATATATAGAAATTGTAGGTGACTCAACATCAGCAGCTGCAGTTAATTAAATAATTATCACTTCCCTTATTTTATGTCTCTGGTGAAATCATGGCAATGCAGTAGCAAAAATAAACATCAAGCAGCTTTGCAGAATTTTATTCTACTAGCTCCACAGCTGCCAGACTGTGCCATGATGAAGGTGTTCAGAGTGGAACCACATGAAAATGCTACACTGATCAATCTTTGACCTGATAGTGGTCACACCATTGATGATGCCAGAACCTCCTTTGATTACAGTGAGTCCTCAAATAGCATCTTCTACAGCTTCTTGGAAACTGTGACTTTAAGCAAAATAACAGAAAATGAAAATCAATGTTATATCAAAATGACATTGAAGGAAACATTATTCAAGCACCTGCTGCTAGAGGTGAAAGTGGTGGATTGTATTAGATATCCCTTGATCTTCACATCAAAATCCTGCAGCCCAAATTATCGTCCCAGCAATTTCTAAACAATCCAAGGCAAGCAAGGACACCATCTCTCCTCAACTGTACAGGTTGCTCACTTTCTGCCCTGGAGCTTCTCTGCCACCACCATGTGGGATGTGTGCAAGAATTTGCTCAGCCATTCCAACATACACACAAATCAGCAAACGCAAGGACATTTACACTCTGTGAAGCAACTCGACTGACAGAGGATAAAACTAGTGAATAGTCTGCTCCTTTATCCCTTCCAGCAGTTCTCAACCTGTGGGTCATGACCCACAGGAACTGTAATAAAGGGCTGCGGCATCAAAAAGGTTGAGAACCTTAGTTTAGACAGTTCTGAGGTGTGTCATACACAGATCCTGAAAGGGCACTAGTGTGATAAATTCCCAGTTGTCCCCAGTTGTGATCAGCTCAGTGTCATGATCTTGAGTTGACTTTCCATCTTTCCCTGTTTTATTATTGTTTGCTCTCATCCCCGCCAGTTCCTTGGAATCTCTTAGTAAAACAAACTACCTCATCTCCTGCTCTGCTTTTTTTTTTTTCGATGGGGGGGCACAAGTTATTACTACTCCTTGGTATGTAAAACAACCTACCATAAACCTAAATCTTTCCAGGTAATTTCAGTTTTTAAAAAGAAAAAATACTTGGGTGGCACCTGTGGCTCAGCAAGTAGGGCGCCAGCCCCATATACCGAGGGTGTCAGGTTCAAACCCGGCCCCGGCCGAACTGCATCAAAAAAAATTAGCCGGGTGCTGTGGCAGGCACCTGTAGTTCCAGCTACCTGGGAGGCTGAGGCAAGAGAATCGCCTAAACCCAAGAGCTGGAGGTTGCTATGAGCTGTGACTCCACAGCACTCTACTAAGGGCGGTAGAGTGAGAATCTGTCTCTAAAAAAAAAAAAAAAAAAAAAAAAATCCTATTAATAAAAATAAATAAATAAATAAAAATAAATACTGCCTTTGGAAACATGCAAAATAAAGGGAAAGTCTATCACCTAATTGGTTCTTTATTTATGGTGATATGATATTTTAGAAGAAAAGTAAATAATTATACCATTTTGGAGGTAACTATTAACAGACAGGGGTGGGGTCCACAGTATTTCTTATATTACTTGGTTTCAATAATATATATTTATAATCTAATTTTTCTTCTAAACAATTTTTATTTTAATACTTACAACTACTTTTATAACTGTATTCTAAATGTTAAATTCCAGAAATATATTTCTGAAAGAATTACCTAAAATTTCATAGGTAAATTAACCTAAACTACTTTGAAATAATAAAAGAGTAAGAAGGTTGTTGTAATAATTAAAAATGCTGAAAATTGAAATTGTCTCACATAATATATTATTCATCTATACTGACATATATACAAATCAGAAAACGCAAGGACATTTACACTTCATGAAGCAACTCCACTGATAGGGGATGAAAACTAGTAAATAGTCTAGTCTTTTATCCCTCAGACAGTTAACTATCCTAACAGGATAGTTTCGGTGTTTCCCTGGTTGTCTAAATATGGAACTTTAGGCTTTTCATTTATACACAAAGTTTCTTTTCTGACTGAAAAATAAATCTCAATGATTTTACTGTTTATGAATATTCTGCAATAAAACAAGAAAGCCATGACCAAAAGTAATAAGCTCCCATGGAATAGTATATGAGCTACATATTTATATATATATTTATTTATTTATTATTAAATCATTGCTGCATACATTAGTGTAATTAAGGGGTAAAATGTGTTGGTTTCAAACACAATATGAAATGTTTTCATCAAACTGTTTAACATACCCTTCATGGCATTTTCTTAGTTATTGTATGAAGACATTTGTATTCTGCATTTAGTAAGTTTTGCCTGTGCCCTTCTAAGATGCACCATAGGTGTGGCCCCACCAATTACCCTTCCTCCATCCCAACCTCCTCCTTCCCCTCCCTTCCCATATTCTTGTGCTATAGATGGGTTATAGCCTTCATATGAAACCTTTAAATAAGCTTCATAGTAGGGCTGAGTACATTGGATACTTTTTCTTCCATTCTTGAGATACTTTGCTAAGAAGAGTATGTTCCAGTTCCATCCATATAAACATGAAAGAGGTAAAGTCTCCATCTTTCTTTAAGGTTGCATAGTATTCCATGGTATACATGTACCACAATTTATTAATCCATTTGTGGGTCGATGGGCACTTGGGCTCCTTCCATGACTTAGCAATTATGAATTGGGCTGCAATAAACATTCTGGTATAGATATCTTTGTTAT
>CAUYRH010029347.1:0-14965 GCA_963574655.1 Perodicticus potto
TTACTGAGGGATTCCACTGTATTTCTCAGATCTTTGAGGGCTACAACTTCTTGTCTCAATGAGTCAATGTCTTTGGTCATTTTCTCTTTGAACTTGTTCAGTTCTTGGGACATCTTTTGGGTCATCTTTTCCTCCATTGCGCTGATCCTAGTTGCTATCCAGACTCTGAGTTCAACTTCTGTCATCTCAGCCATTTGCTTATGCAAGGGATCTTGTGCTTCATCTACCTTGTCTTTCCTTGGGGGAGTTGACCTACTCTGGTTATTCATATTGCCAGAATTTTTCTGTTGATTCCGCCTCATGATTATTTTTCACTGTTGCCTATGACCGTCCTGAGAGTTGGGGGGGTGTCTCTCCCAGATCAGACCCTGGCAGAATCACTCTGTTTTTACTGGATCTTTGTAGCGAGTGATCCTGTGTTTCTAATGATTTCTCAAACCCTGCAGGGTGGAGAGCTTAAATCCTCCTTAGCCTAATTAAGAGACACTTTAAATTGCTAACTTGGGCTAGGCAGAAGCTTTCCCAGGAAAGCGCTTTGGCTGGGATCACTCCTTGAGTGGCTATCCACTTACTCCTTGTGCCAAAACCAATCTCGCCCTATGCCCTGAGGGCTAAGGCTAGGAGGCGTCTCAGTCCCCGCCTTGAAGCTGCTCAGTCACTAGATTACTTGCTCCCGCCCAATGCCTGTTCTGCAACCCTGAAGGTGGAGTTTGCCAGAGCAGTTCTCCCACAATGGATCCACACAGCCCACCACCAAATACTGGCAGCTCTGTCTGGCTCAGTGGCCCAGTCTGGTGTCCCAGGCAACACTCAAAACCCCCCACACTCCTTCCCAAGTTCTCCCAAGGCAGTTCAACCGAGTGCCAAGTCCAAAAGAAACCCAAACAGCTCACAGGCAAGGCCTTTCCAGCCTGAAGTCCCACTGTTGCCCCACCGATAGCCGCCAACAGGATCAGACCGAAAGAACAGACGCAACCACTTGCCCAGTGTCCACCGCTTTTGCCTTCCTCAGGGTGTCCAGAAGCCTCATGCTGTCTCCCTGTGTCCCCAAGGGGAAGGCCTGGGTAGATCCCACCTGCCAGAGATGCCTGAAGTCCTCTCTCCCCAGTCTCACCGTGCCCAGCCTCAAGGAAGCTGTTACTCGGCTGCCATCTTGCTCCACCCCCCCCCTTTTTGGTTTTTCAAAACAAAAATAAATCTGTAAGATTTTTTCCTTATAAAATACAATGTACTCAATATACATAATTAAAAAGTATAGATCTGCATCAAAAAGTAAATATAATTCCACGTTTCAATACCCAAAAGTACCAGTGTTACTTTCTCTAGAAAATGCAAGCCAGACTGAGCTTCTTTCCATGACCTCACTCCAGCCTTTCCACAAGCAGAACCCTTAGTCTCAAAGAATTTTCTCCTCCTTCCAAATATTTCAGCTTCCTTCCCTGATACTAGTTTTCACAGTATCATCATTATAATTATCGTATAATTAATGATGCCAAATGTGATTCGATGTGATACAATACAACACAGTCAAGTGCCCTGCAGCACAATAGGATGTAATAACTGTCAGATGGGACTTCCTCCAGGAAGCCCTCCCTGACTCCCAAGGCTCGTCCTCACAAGTGCTCTCACAGCGCCAACCACAAGACTCTTCCCCCCATATAATGCAATTGCTATTTCTTCTTCTCATTCTCTCACCATGAAAGCAGGAACCAGTACTGAATATTTCACTGCTGTAATAAGTGCCAAGCACACATCTTCAGGATAACTCTGAGTGCTTGTTCTATACGTTGCCTTGTTTTTCAACAACAGAAAGTGGATGTACTTCCATGTTACATCCTACAATACTACAATACTATGTTAAATGAGTGCCTTCACTGCATAAAAACCATCATTTCTTTTTTTTTTTGCAGTTTTTGGCCGGGGCCAGGTTTGAACCTGCCACATCCATTATATGGGGCCAGCACCCTACTCCTTTGAGCCACAGGCACCACCCCAAAACCATCATTTCTTAAACCAGGCTTGTACTGACTGCTGCTATGACATTCTTTGAGACCAGATCATCATTTTTCTTTTATAACTCTGGGTACAGTAGGAGTTAGTAGTCTCTGAGTAAGGACCTAAGAACTCTGAGATGAGGAAATTTAACTTGAGAGTCTTTTCGCACCTTCCATCTGCTCAAAAGGCCTTTGTCACTTATTCCTGTGTCTTTCTGATGCTGCATTTGGTGGTTGCTGTCCCTAGATGTACAACCTTCAGCTAAGTGATACAACACTGTTTTAAAACTAGTTAGTAGTTTCTGAGCATCTATAAACTAGCATTTAGTGATGTCAGCCCAGGGGAAAGATGCCATTCTGAGATAAATACTTTGCCTAGAAGAGACCCACATGTTGACAAAGTAAAATTGACTTTATTTGTACATTTCCAAGAGTTCTCTAGGAATTCAGTACATTCCAGCCCTGGAAACAATATAGCCCACATATTTTTTATACATGGAACCCATATACAATATAGCCTCCCTAAATCCAATCCTACCCAATTGGATTTATGGAGCTCTTATTGTAAACTCGGGACTGCATTAGGTCCTGTAGAGGAGATAAGTCACACTTCTTTGCTCTGGGAGAATTATTGGTCTCTTTTAATGACAAGGGGTTTATACACAAAGCCCCTGGATCCCCCAAAATTCAATCCCTGGAGCCCCATGGATATATAAACGCATACTTGCTTTCATTATCAAACCTCACCCACCTTCAAGAAAAACAGATGAGTCAGTCAGTATGACGGCTCTCTGAAAATAATTCAAGGACTTAGGGGGAAATGACTAATTTTGTTGAGAAAGGGGTCTTTAGAGGTCCAGAGCCAAGGCAGGAGGAATCCAGGCAAAGCTGCAGAGTGTAGTGTCTCTCTCTAAATACAGGTATTATCGGTTATTGCCGTGTCAGGACGCAGATACACAGCTGAGTAATGACTGGAGCTTTCAGGGCCATCAAACAGCATGATAATGACACCAAATATTTACATATTTCCTGCCCCTGAGGTGCTCAGAGGCTCTTTACAACTTTTTTTAATGCTGTAAGCAAATACCTCCCTGATGCATCAGTGAAGGAGTGACTGGGGCCTCCGTCCCTGTGATAGAGACAATGGGAGTCCTAGAAAATGGGAAGAAAACACTGAGTGCAACCAACACGCGTGTTCTGACCCAGCATCCACTTCTTCCCCTAAACTCAATTCTCATTTTCTGCCTCTACTTCTTATTTAATTGCCAGCTGTGGCCAAGTGCTCAAGACATTCTCCATGTCTCCACTAGACTTCAGTTTCCCCTGGAGTTAGGTCAGGGTTAGTTAACCAGTTCTGTACAGTGACCAAGTATGTCACTTCTGGGTGGAGGTAGTTAAAATAAGTGCCTGCATCACTGAGGGGGAAGTAAACTTCTGTTGTGCTAAGCTACAGAGATGCCTGGATAGCCCAGCCTATCCTAGCCTGCCGGATACAACCCATCAGCCATCCCGACACCCCCATTCCATCCTGGCAAAGTCTCAATATAGTCCGAGTCTCAACTCGGCCACATGCTCAGAGGAAGTGACTGCCTCTCCAGCCCCACGAGAGTGAATCATGAATTGATCTCAAACAATCACATTAGTTTTATTTGCTTTATCAGAGCTTGGTTTAAGCCTGGGCATGTGATACAATTCTGGACAAAGAGTTTTTAAGGGAAATTTCATAGAGAACACCTGGAAAAGGTTTTGTTCACTCTTAAGAAGAAATATATGTGAAAATGTCATCCCTTCTCTGTCTCAAGATGCAACTGGTGAAGGAGTGATGCTTGGCACCACTGCAGCCACCTTGTGACCATGAGGCCAAGGCCAAAAACCAACATAGTGAAGATGGCAGAGAAGAACTCAAGAAAGAGCAAGAATTCATAAAATAATTGAGCTATAAATTAACTATGGAACCGCCTTACCTTTTTTATTATTTGAGATGTGAAAAGTATGTGCCATTCAAATCAGCAACTCTCAGCCCCAGCTGCGTATTAAGAAATTCTGGAGAATATTTGAAACATACCAATGCCCCATATCTACCCTCCCAAGTGATTCTTGTTTAATTAGACTACCATGGAAGCCTAATATCACTTTTTGCAAGCTCCCAGATTCTAACATACAGTCAGAGTGGCATTGAGCTGCAGGCATATAAGCTTCCTGAAGAAGAAACTATATGCCTTTCTGATATATGATGTCTCTGTAAATACCAAACATACGGTCTAGTGTTCAAACAGGCTTTTCCATAATTGGCAAATAATAACTCTGGAAAGCAGAAAACATGGGCTCATCCTCTGGAGGTTTATGCCCTCACAGAGGAAAACTGAACTGTATTTCGGAAGGAAATTAGTTGTGACCAGCAGGAGGGGCACAGCAGTGCTCTTCTAGACGCCCTTGTGTCTTTTGATGCTTGGTGGGCCCACCCTGCACTCCTGATACCGCCTCTCTGCTCTGTGACTTCGGCACCCAGCCCCTCAGCCCTTCCACTCCCTGCCAACCTCTAAGAGTCGAGTCTAGGAAGATATTTTTCTGTGTCTAGGTCTTTTGAAGCCTGATTAGAGTGAGATTTGCCAATCCTGCCCCCCTTAACAGAATAAACACCAACCAGATGATCCTGTACTTTGAAGCATCTAATTCCATAAAATACATCATTGCTTTATTTTATTCGGAAAACAATAATCCCACACAGCCACTGGCAGCAGTCTGGCTGCCCAGGCAAACAGCCTGGGTACGGAGCTCCTCCCTCTGCGATCCTCGTGCTCAGAACTGACTCAGACTTCCCTCCAGATACGACGCCTGCCTACTTACCTCTTCCTCTTCCCCTCAAACTGGGAGGAAAACCCCCGGCCTCCACCCTCCTACCCAGATTGTCTTTCCCTCACAGTTACAGTGTCCAACAGCTACATTCCAGTTACCAGCACACTCCGGAACAAGGTCAGAGGGAGGCCCTGCAAATCTGTCCTGTAATGACAGATCTCTACGGCCAGTTACTACAGGCGAGGCTGAGAGCCCCCTGAGCATTTTACAGTTGAGGGAACAGGTACAGAGAGGTTAAGCAGTGTGTCCATGATCATATCACCCATAGCAAGGTATTACCAAGTCACAAAACTTCCCAAAACTCGAAAATTTACGCTAGGCTCAATGTAGTTTTTCTGGTCTTGACTGAGTCCTTCTCCCATCAACTTCAGGGTGGCTGGGCACCTCTGACTCTGGCTGTTGATTCCTGTCGGCTGAGGGGCCTCCCCTATCCTTTGTGGTCTTTCAGATTCCAGCAGGCTAGTTCTGGCGAAGACTAGAGAGAGAGGAGACAGAGAGAGAGAAGGCAGCTGTGCATAGGAACTCTTGAGGACCAGCTTGGAAGTGACCCAACATCACTGGTCTGCATTCTGAGGACTGGAGCACACCACAAGGCTGGCCCAGATTCACAGGGTAAGGAAATCAACTCTCCCTTATTGGGAGGAGCAAAGGCACCTTGCAAAGAGAAAGGATTTGGGGCCGTTATTAATCCACTAGAGCTAGTAAATGAAGGAACAGGATAGGAAGCCAGGCGGTGTGGACTCGGGTCCAGAACTCTAACTTACTTATGTAGCCTCTCATGCTCCCTCGTGTCCAGGTCCTGTGGTTCTGGTTTGAGCTCTCCAAGTGCTTCCCTTCTGAGTTATGTAAGCCCACGTTCAATGCCACATCAACAGACAGTAATGGGCACCTGAGTCAGCCATGCACAAATGGAAGCTAACAGGAGGAAACACTTAAATCTTAATAAAGCCAACCTCAGTATCTCAAAACCACTCCACTAAATATCATCACTGCCAAAACCTCAACAGCATCAGAAAGCAAGTTCACAGGATTATGTGCTGCGGTACAATAAAGTGCTGAGAAATAGAGTGCCCCTTTACATGGAATTGCAAGAAGGAATGTTTGAATGGGAAAGAATTTTTAGAATAGCTACTTTCCCTTTAGGGAACCGAGAGTTCACTCGAAATGAAGGACCTGGTGCCTGGACTGACAGCTCAGAACTCAGACTATAATTTCGAACAAAGCTTTCACCCAAAACTCCATCTCATAAAGACTGTTTGATGTCCTTGAACTGCCAGGAAAGCATACTTCATTTTTCTTCAAATTATCTCCAAACAATTACATTTGTATTACACTCATGTCCTGTAATCCAAACCCCATCCCTCCAAATTGCCTGCAATATGAAACATGACCAGCTCCTTCCCTGTGAGAATATTTTTTTTTCCAGACATGTGTGGTGACATCTTTTAAACAGATTCTTACAAATTGAACAAGTAGTACGCAAGTGCTACTTAGAATGTGTGAAGAAATCTGTACTGTACAAACCTGTGTGCTAACTGAGAAGATGAACTCTCACTCCCCCACCCAGAAACTCTCCCCTCTTCGGACCACGGGCAAAGTGGGACACACCCAGGGCGCCTTTGCTCCTGTCCCTCATACCCACTACCATTGTCCTCATACCCACTACCAATGTCCAGTGGAATATTATTTGGTGAGTGTTTCTTAGACTTTTCAAAGTAGAGAGAAATTTTGCCTGCAGCAAACACCTCACCCATCTTTCTCACACCAACCTTCTCTTTCCCCAAAATAAAAATGTAGTAGAACCTCTATAGTTGGCCACCTCCCTCTGTTGACCACCTCCTTAAGCTGACCTAATTTTCATAGACTGGATATGCACCACTTGTACATGTCAGTACACTAGGACTAATTCCTTATGTTGACCACCTTCATGTGTTGACCGTTTTGTTACAGTCCCTTGGGTGATCAGCTTACAGAGGTTCTATTGCATTAAGAAAATATTAGAAGTATTAATTCATAGAGAGAGGGAGAGCAAGATAGAGAGATTGAGAATGAGAACCCCTCTTTGCAGACAAAGGAATTCAAATAGATTGGTGATAAAGCTTTTGAGTTCTCTGATCCCATAAGCACTGTCCCCAATCTCAACGTTCTTTTCATTTCTTCCCTGCATCAGGCAGGCCATTTGTTCTTAGTTCCATAAACCCACCACTCACGTTTCCCCACTCTGTTCCTTCCTACTATAATAATCTATTACCTTTTTCAGAGTGCTAGTCCATCCCACACCCCTTAGGAACCTACCTGCACATACACACACATATACTCCAAACCCTGACTCTTCAGCATAGAGCTCAACCTCTAATTTCTCACTGGTGCAAATTGGGTCAATTGTGCAGGAACAGACAACAGGTCTCCAGGAAGTGCCAATGGTTAAGGTCAGTGTGCCAAATCTAGAGACCGATCAGCATTGCTGATGGAGCCCCTTGCAATTTTAGATCCTGCCCTGATCCATCAGAATCACCATAGGAAAGGGCTGGGCATCTTCATTTTACTAAGGCTCTCCTGGCCATTTTGGTGACTGGCCAAGTTCAGTAGCAAGTAAGCAAAAAATCTTTGAGGGGCCAGATGTTACAAAACGAATCAGGGACTCTGGCTTGGGAGGGCTCTTAGCCAACGGGGGTGGGGGGACCCCACGGGAAGCCACTCTTTTCTACCTCTGTTTGCAGATTTTATTCTGAGGATTTTGGTGACCCATGAAATCAAGTCCCTTTTAGCTGTCACCAGCCTTATTTGTTTAATCTTAAATCCTGAACTGTCAGAGTAGAAGAAAGTCCTTCAGATAGAATTCATGGTATTCAACTGTTTCTCTTTTTTTTCCAAGAATTAATCTGTGATGAGCAGTGACTAAGCTCCTTGTTCTGTAGCAGTTCAGAGTAACTGATAAGTGCAGTGGAGTCCAGCCACCCTGGGCAGAAATATCAACCTCTCATCCTCATCTCTCGCCCAAGGTAGTGTCCAAAAACCCAGGCTGATTTTCACCCCAAGGAACACTTGGCAATCCCTAGAGACATTTTTTTGCTGTTGTTACATCTCAGGGAGGAGGTTCTAATAGAAGGGAGTAGAAGGAAGGCATACTGCTCAACATTCTCCAATGCTCAGGACAGCCTCCTCCTGCCACCGAGAATTTTCCAACCCAAATGTGCACAGAGCCACGGTTGAGAAAGCCTGGCTTACAACAATATTCCATCTCAATGAAAATTCTTTTCTATTCTGATGGTGCAGTAGCCACTGTGACAGACATAGAATATTGCCAACCTTTCATTCATTCACTCAACAACCATCTTCAGTATCAAGTACGTGTAAGCATTGTGCTGGGAAGAAGGGCTCACAGCAAAGAAGACTGTTCCCTGGGCTTGTGGGGCTTCCAGTGTTGTCAGGGAGTTGGTCATCGGGGACACTGGCAAAACATCACCTAACTCAAGGTGAAGTGGGAACTGTAAGTGCTGTAAGGAACTGTGACAGCAAGTAATGGTAGATTTGACCTGGCCAGCGGCTCAGGGAAGGCTTCCTTGGAGAAACCGTGGTTGAGTAAAGTTCTGAAGGACACACAGGAGTCCATTTAGGAAAGAGAGGAAAAAAGAGCTTTCCAGCCAATGGACGGAGCACATGCAAAGGTCATGGAAGGAGGGGTTGTGGTACATGCAAGAGGCTGAGATATATACAAAGTTCTGACAAATAAGTTCATGAACTCATCCTAGAGAAAGTGCTACCTTCTTCACTGATGAATATCACCATGGTCACCTTCTAAGAACTGCCCTTAGACAGCTATACATGGACACCAGCATCTAGTCCACCCTTCAAAGTAATTTTGGAACTCTTTTTCTGGAATGACCATCAGAGATGTTGCCATATGGCACACAAAATCATGCAACAATAATGAACACCACTCAGTAAGACACCGCCACATATTGGCACAGACATAGCTATGAGACACTAATATACCAAGGTTATAAAATCTTACCAAGCTGTTTGTGGGAATCAACTTAGGAAAGGTGAAAAGAGTTTTCCAGGCAATGTAAGCACACAGTGGCAAGTTCATAAACTTGATCGTTCAGATCTTAGAGGACGACAGTTCTGAAAGGCATTCCAGAATAAAGTTTCAAAATTGCTTCAAAGGGTGGACCAGGTGCTTACATTAGTGCATAGTTTCCCAAAGAGAGCACATGGAAAGTAACCATAGAGATATTCAGCAATGAGGAATGTAGCACTGTTTGTAGAATGATGAACTTAATTGGCAGGCTTCATACAAAGTAAATGAAAGTGACACTGGAAGAAGCTTTGGTTTAGGAGACATTAGAGAGGTTGATCTTTATCTGAATTGTGAGGGGAAATCATTCAGAGACTTTCCAACTGGAGCTGGGGAGTGGTGGAAAATTTAGGTGTCTCCTAGTCCATTAACTTCCAACTCTAGCAGCACATGAGAATTGCCACAGGAGCCATTTAAAAATATATATATCTAGGCTCCACTGCATACCAAACAAATCAGATTATCTATGGGTATTGCCCAGCAATTTTTTTTAAAGGTTGAAAACCATCACAAAGCCAAAATGCATATATGCCTTTATGACCTATAATTTAGTCCATAAAAATATGCCCAAGGGTTAGTAAAGATAAAGACAGTAGTTACTCAGCTACAGCTAGAACTTCCTATGGTTGGAGAAGCAGTTCCATGCTAAGGGTTGGGTCAGTCAGACACCTTCATTAGCAAAGGGGCCTCTCTCTGGCACAGCCTGTGCTGGATACAACTATAATCATTATCTTTACAAAACTACAGTAACTCTAGGCCTCTAGAAAACAGTCAGTGCTCTGAGTTTGGAAATCTTCAAATGCCAAGGGTCTACTGTATTTCAAAGATAGAAATGCCCAGGCATTAATCAAAATTAGATGATGCAGCAAAGCAAAGGGTGGGGGGAAATGGAACCAAACAGCAACTTTCTCTCTGGGCATGCAGAGAGAAGTTAGGTTTTTAAGTAGTTTCAAGGGGAATAGGAATGGAATTCATCTCTGAAGTTTGTAGTTTCCACATTGCCTGGAATTACAAATAATTTATAAAGTTATGCAAGATACCTTAATGTAGTACTCTCAAGCAAAAGGACATTGTCTTCTGCTGACTTGCCCCATTATGATACAGAATAGGCGATTAAACTAAAATGAACATGACAGAGAGATAATTGCATATCACATTAAAATCTATTCTAATCACCAACAGCAATAAAAAAAAAAGACCCAAATCTTAAACTAATAAAACCGGGCACATAGGTGGGGAAGTATTTCAACACAACTTATTATGCCAAACAGTGTGGATAACTCAATAAAACAAAACTAACTCCATGTTGTCTGCTTTATACTGGCAGATAATTCATTTGCTTCAGTTCACCACACACAACAAAGCATTGTTTATTAAAGACACCTGAGAAATACAGCGTGTCTCAGCAGGATTCATTACTGTGGCTCCTGATCAAGGCTCACTGGCAAAATTGAATGAGGGATGACCAATAATTCCTTTGGTACAGTTTATATAAAGGAGTGGAAGAGGGCAAAGAAAGGAAGGAAAGAATGTATTTGACTGCTTAGGACAAAGGCAGTGGCTTAGGCCCAAGTACCTCCGATTTTGAACACAGCAGACCAAAATGGACTATGGATTTTTCCAGAAGCTTCCATTTGGGGATAATCTCAAATCGTTCTGCTGAACTAAAATTCTATGATGCTACTCATACAACACCAGATATCTAAGATTAAGGGAAACAGAGAGGGCAAAAACCTAAGCAATGGAGGTACTAAGAAATTAAGAATATTTTGACCAAAAGAGATACTGATTCTTGGTTTTCCTTTTTAATTCCAATTCTTTTATAAAATCAAAACAGTAAGAACTTACTAGTAATTTAGCCATCTATATCCATGCATAAGCAAAACTCCTCCAGTGAAATAAAGGCCATTCAAATAAAACACGCCTGAAGTTAGATAGAGTCCAATCACTATTGGGTCATAGATTATATGTCACAAGCTAAATAATAAAATTCTTCTCTAGGAAAAGGAAAAACATAGTAAATATTTCATAAGAACTGTTCCTTTATTATTTTTTTCACCAGTCCATTGATTAATAGTGAGTGCCATGCATTGCATTTTGGATTTCTATGACAAACTATGACTTAAGCATTCATTAATCAGGAAAACTCCATTTAATTATGGTTTTCTGCAAGATGTGTGTTTGTATGCTCTACCACCAAACTCAAAGATGGATGCAGATGGCATTTATGAAAGGTACATGCTGTAATTTCCAGACAGTGAAGTATTTTGTCTCTTTCTAATTAAATTTATGGCTCCATCCAAAAGTTAATAGATGGGCTCAGCACCTGTAGCACAGTAGTTATGGCGCCAGCCACATGCACCCAGGCTAGCAGGTTCGAACCCAGCCCAGGCCAGCTAAACAATGATGACAACTGCAATCCCCCTCCAAAAAAAAAAAAATAGCTGGGCATTGTGGTGGGTTCCTGTAGTCCCAGCTACTTGGGAGGCTGAGGCAAGAGAATTGCTTAAGCCCAAGAGTTGAAGGTTGCTGTGAGCTATGATACCACTGTACTCTACCGAGGGTGATGTAGTGAAACTCTGTCTCAAAAGTGAATAGATGGTAGAGTCACTTTGTTTGTATTTTATTTATAGCCAAATTAAGCAGTTAATCGGTAAAGTTCCTGGGAGGGGATCCACACTCAACCCCAAAGCCAATCTCCTTTATATTTCAGAACATCTGTGCTATGGGCAAGAAAGATGACCTTAAAAATTAAATAATGACCCTTTAATAAAATAACAGCCTATGTACTTTGAATATGTTTCTAAACAAACAATTTAATTTTTAAAAGTTTTGACTTTTTTAAGTGTATGATTTCATTATTTAATACATTTTTCTATAAGTCAGAAAAAACAAAGATTACTTCCAGCCTGTCATCCTGAGGACTTGAGAATTCAGGGTACACAGGACTCCCTGTGTTTTCATCTTCCTTTGTACTGACACCCAGATCCAGGCTTGGAAGATCTACTTTTAATTACACTTTCAATGGACTGCAGCTTAACTGATTTCCTGAGATTCACTGAGACACAGCAGGAAGCATTGAAACAATTCAGAGTCTACTGTTTTCCCAGCACTATTCTCAAAAGACGAAGATCAACTTGTCTTCATCAGGCTTTCTCTAGTGGTGGATGCACAAATGTAAATAAAGACACACTAAGTCTTACCATCCTAGAGCAGAAACTTGCTTAGAAAATCTTGAGGGTCCGAATTACAGTGAACATTTACTGACAGCTTCCTATGGGCCAAGCACTTTGCATGGATTATTTCACTGAATCCTGAGAAAACTTCTATGAGCAAGGTGCTACACCCTTTACCTCCCAAAGAGAGAGAAACCAAGGCCTAGAAAGGTTCAGTAACCTCCCGGGATCATGCAGAGCGTAAATGGTGGCACCAAGGCGTAGACTGGGATTATCCACCTCTAAACCCTCTATTCCTGACTATGATGCAATATAATCCCACTAAAGAGGAAGCAGTGCAAACGTTTTATCCCTTCCATAGGTGCCTTTTCTCTCTGTTGATTGCTTCCTTTGCTATGTAGAGCTTTTTAGTTCAATATAATCCCACTTGTCTATGTTTGCTTTTGGCATCATATACAAAAAAAAGATCATTACCCAGACCAGTGCTAAGAAGCTTTCCCCTTTGTTTTCTTCTAGTAGGTTTATGTTCTAAAGTCTTTCTTATAGTTAAAAGCCTGTAGTCTGTTCCAGTTGATTTTTGTAGATGGTGGGAGATAAGAGTCCAACTTTATTCTTCACTCCCTTGTATATCCAGTATCTGGTTTTCCCAGAACCATGTACTGAAGAGTCTATCCTTTCCTCATTGTGTGTTCTTGGTTCCTTTGCTGAAGATCAATGGGTCGTAGATGTGTGGTTTTATTTTGTTGTTTCCTATTTTGTTCCATTGGTCTGTAGGTCTGTTTTTACATCAATTCCATGCTATTTTGATTACTGATGTTTAACTTTCTGAGGAACTGTAAGAATCCTTTCCAAAATCCTGCACCATTATGAATTCCTCACAGTGATCTATGAGGGATCCATGTTCTCCATCCCTTCATCAGCACATTTTACCATCCATCTTTTTGGTCATACCCATCCCACTGGGCAAGAAGGGGGCTCTCATAGTCGTTTGATTTGCATTTCCCTGATGGCTAGTGATGCCCATGGCTTTTGAAGCCTAAAATTCTGGAATATGATCCAGAACTTTGTATTTTCCTATGTTGAAATGAAAAAGTCTTTCAGGAACTTGAAAAACTATATAGAGCCGTGGAATCCATAAGGCCCCTTTAATATCAATAGAAATTGAAAATGTCTTCAGCAACTTCAGGGGAGACCCTGGATGATGCTGCAAAGGTAAACTGTAGATGGTAAAAGGAGTAAACAATGGCACCCAGAGGGGTGACTGCAGAGATGTTCAGACCAGGTTTATTAGAAGGGAAAAGTGACCTGCCTGGGCAGTGCAAAGATGATGTCTTGGTGGGGGGCAGTTAGAGTCCCTGTTTATAAGGGGCCATGGGGGATGGGCACATTCCACAGCTTGCCTATCAGGTTAGGGTCTTTGGCGCAACTTCTAGCCAGATTCTAGAAGGGGCATTGTGTTTTTGTGTAGGGGGAGAGGGTTGTATGTGGTTGTGTTAGGCCCCCCAACAGATGGAGGAACTGCTGAGTTAAGTTCTTGGGCTCCCACAGAGAAAGGGATCAAGAGTTCCATGTAGCTCCACTAAGGGTCCCTCTGTTCCTGGGAGACTCCACTAGGCAGAACCTGCCCCTACTGAATGATCTTATAAAGTAATAAGTCATTCTCCAGTAAGGACCAAGGGCCAGGAACCCTTGGCTATGCTGAACTGACTCAGGGGAAGGTCCGTGTTGGAGCTTCGGGGGAGCTTGCACAGTGGCCCAATGATGGCATCCTAAGAAGAGAGTCTCAGGGTGTAAAACCAAATGCAGGAAGCTTTCCTGACCCTGTTCAACCTGAAACTTCTAGAATTGCCAACCAATTTCCACTTCAGATGTGGTCAATAGCTACTGTTACACAGACGCCAAGATGGTGTGTACATTTCCCCGCACCTTTTCAATCTGGCAGCTGTTGCAGGGAAGGAAGTGCATCCATAGGGACAGAGGAGCCCATTTTGGAGTTGTATGGAGATCAGCTTGTTTCCTAAGAAGTTGCAGGACCTACCAGGGAGGGTGACAGAAGACTTGGAGAGACACTGAAACCTGCCCTCTCTTCAAGAAATTTACATGTTAAAGGAGGGGGGGAGTGTGGTTTTGTTTATCTTTATAACTTATCATATGGCATTTATCCATAAGCCCAACCCTGGAGTTTACTTTAAAAAATAAAAATAAAAAAATCATCGGTTAGAATGTGACTACCATTGAAGTCAAACTGCCAGCCCAAGTTTATGACAGAACAGAAAGGGAATTTGGGGACTGGAACATGCTGTGTGGCCACTATGTGACCAGCAAGCTCTTGGCTGTGGAATGCTGTTCAGCACAGAGTAAAGAAGATCAAGTCGCCCACTGAAACCCACCCTGAGCCCCTGCAGTTTCTGCCCTCTGGGTGAGGTCCCTCCCTTACTCTTAGGACATGTCATGTAGTGTCAGCCTGACCTAAACCCCCAGTCCAGGAGAAGCACAGAAACCATGACAGGCCAACAAGATTGAAATTCAAGACTTTAACTCAGTCCATTTGAGCAAGAGAAGCCTGTTCTTTCTACTGGACTTGAAGCTGTGTGTGCTTAAGGATCATCATGCAGGAAAACCAGATTGTGGGAATGGCCAACTTGAAAAGATTAACAAAATTGACCTTTTGCCAATCTAACCAGAGGCAGAAAAATAAAATCTCTAATATCATCTATCAGAAATGATAAAGGAGAAATAACAACAGATGCCACAGAGAAACAAGAGATTATCTCTGAATACTACAAGACACTCTACTCTCAGAAATTTAACAATGTGAAGGAAGTGGATTGATATTTGGAATCACACTCTCTCCCTAG
>CAUYRH010029349.1:0-32857 GCA_963574655.1 Perodicticus potto
CTTTAGTGAAGTTAATTATGATGTGCCTGGGGGATGTCTTATTCAGGTTGAGTCATGCTGGGGTTCTGAAACTGTCTGTTATCTGAATTTCAGAATCTCTTGGCATGTCTGGAAAGTTCTCTTTCATAATCTCATAAAGAAGAGACTCTATGCCTTGTGACACCACTTCATCATTTTCAGGTATCCCTATGAGGCGAATATTGGTTTTCTTCAAGTTATCCCTTAGCTGTCTTATAGAATGATCTATTTTTGCCTTCCATTTCTCAACCTCTTTGGAAGTTTGAGAGTGTTCAAAAGCTTTGTCTTCCATGTCAGAAATCCTTTCTTCTGCTTGTTCCATTCTGTTACTGAGGGATTCTACTGTATTTCTCAGATCTTTGAGAGCTGCAACTTCTTGTCTCAATGTGTCACAATCTTTGGTCATTTTGTCTTTGAATTTGTTGGCCACCTTTGATTGGCTAAAATTCAGTGATTGACACAAGAGTAGGTTACCATCTCTTTATGTATCCAGTTAGATTGCAGTGCACCATATACAGAGAATCCTTTAGGTCAAACTTAAAATATGTAAGGAGGCAGCTTTAGGCTAAACTTAATTTACCAATAGAATAAGTCCTTCCACAAAAGCAGTAAAGAATTAAAGTTGCTCATCACCTGACTTTTTAAAATTGGGAGATCATCCTTGGTTGTCAGGGTGGATTTGCCCAATATAATCATAACAGTCTTTTAAATGTGAAAGAGAGAGGCAGAGTAGTCAGAGTAATGTGATTTGAGAGAAGCCAGAATAGATATTACTGACTTTGAAAATAGAAGGGTTGGGGTGGTGCCTGTGGCTCAGTGAGTAGGGCACTGGCCCCATATTCCAAGGGAGGTGGGTTTGAACCCACACTGGCCAAACTGCAACAAAAAACAGATGAGAGTTGTGTCAGGTGCCTGTAGTTCCAGCTATTTGGGAGGCTGAGGTAAGAGAATCACCTAAGCCTAGGAGTTGGAGGTTGCTGTGAGCTGTGACACCACAGCACTCTACTTAGGGCAATAAAGTGAGATGCTATCTCTAAAAAAAAAAAAGAAGGAAAGAAAGAAAAAAAAAAGAAATGAGAAAGATCTCAAGAGTTAAGGAATGCTGCCACTATTAAGTCAGAAAAGACAACGAAACAGATTCTTCCAAGAACCACCAGCAAGCACTACAGCTCCACTGCAAAACAGGAAGTTATGTTGTTTAGGACACTAAGTTTGTGGTAATTTGTTACAGTAGCAATGGCAACCTAATATGCAGGCACTCTTCTGAATATTTTACGTGTATTTGTCATTTAATTTTTGCACAATCTGGCTCGGTGCTTGTGGCTCAACGGGCTAAGGCACCAGTCATGTACACCTGAGCTGGCGGGTTCGAATCCAGCCTGGGCCTGCCAAACAACAATGACAGCTGCAACCAAAAAATGGCCGGGCGTTGTGGCAGGCTCCTGTAGTCCCAGCTACTTGGGAGGCAGAGGCAGGAGACTCTCTTGAGCCCAGGAATTGGAGGTTGCTGTGAGCTGTGATGCTACAGCACTCTATCCAGGGTGACAGCTTGAAGTTCTGTCTCAAAAAAAAAATTTATTTTGCACAATCTTATAATTTAGTATATAATAATTATTTGTTTCTTTTTTATATTTGGGGGAAAAATGGTAAATGTGTAAAAAAGTCAAGCAACTTGCCAAAGAAAGCAAAAATTTGATCATAAGGGATTTGAATTTTTCATTTTGGGTAGAGAGACCGTGTAATACATACTACTGTAGAATAAATGCATTTTGGGGTGATCCATGGAGCCCCTAGTGCTTTTTCATAAATGCCTGCAATCTTATAAATATTACTGCAAGTCATTGAAGGAAATACATTATCCCTCACCTTAAACTCCATTTTTATGGTCGAAGTACATCCTGGGGATACTGGGATGGGTTAATGAAAAATAATTTTAGAATAAATAAATCTCTCAGTGAATAGTAACATACTAGCTATATTGGTGAAAATCCTGGAATTAGAGGAAAACCATTGTGTCTCTTGTGCTCTCCTTCTTTTCATTCCTCTGTCTCTCCTCCCAGGGCGTTCTCCCTCTCTCCCTCCTCATCCCCACACACATGCACATTCTCACACAGGCACAAAATGCATACATGTATACATATACATATACACATATTTTTCAAGGGTATCTTGAAATGTAAACAAAACAAATACAGAAAACAATGGCCTCACCAAGTGAACAGGCTGGAGAGAAGCCTGTCATGGAAGGAAGAGAGAGCTCGGGTCTGAGCTGGTCAGCCAAGACGCCTTCCTGAATGTGCCTTTTGCTGTTTACACATCTCTCACATAATAGAATTCACACTGTAATCTGACATTTGAATATTTTTGTTTTACTGCATTGTTGGCAATCTAAAGAAAATAAGGTGAAAAGAAACTCTAAACATTTATTAGAGACTTTTAAGACAGTCGAACATTTTCACTGTAGACATGATACTAAAAATATGCAAGAGCAAAGCTGCGGTCATTTCTTTTGTACTATCGTTTCCTACCTTAGTGACTTTCTATCTCTCTTCCCTGAGCCTTCAATATCATTCACAATCTTCATTAAAAAAAAAAAAAGATTCTTTTGGGCAGGGCCTGTGGCTCAAGGAGTAGGATACCGGCCTATTGGTGGTGGGTTCAAACTCGGCCCTGGCCAAAAATTGAAAAAAAAAAAAGAAAGAAAGATTCTTTTTTCTAATTGCATAAAGTTTCAGAATTGTTTGAATTAAATCCAAAATTCTTATATCTATATATTTAAACTTTCTTATGAAAATGAAAGAAAGCATGCATTGTATTTGGAAATTATGCTGAAATAAAGAAATAGGAAATCATTATCTGTTAAAAAATTAATTTAAACTTTCCATACCAGGCATTTAAATTTGCAAGAGATGGCAGAAACAGCTTGCTACTAGTGAGCAAACCTGGCTACTAATTCAATGACACTGTATGCTAAATGGGGACAAACACACTGTGCCAGGAAACTGAAATGCCACCATCCCTCACTGGACAAGAGCTCTTGTCCTTTGCCTGTAAAAGTGTTTTATTAAAATCATTTCTCTGCACTACAAGTCATTGACAGGCGTTAACCAAGTCAGTTCGCAAATGTTATTATTTTTTAGATCAGATGCTTCTAAGTGACAGTTTCATAATAACGTAAAGGTGCTCACAATACTCAGTGAAAACCCTATATTAAATTATTAACTAATAAAATATAACATGGTTGCACTATTCTTCAGACTACCTATTCTTTCTTTTTTGGAAGATCTTTCCCAGACCTGTACTTCTTTGCCATGTACACAAATGCACACACTCACACACACAAATCAGCACATACCCTTTCAAACTTTTTTTTTTCAACTGATAGCCTATGGACAACTGCTCTAAGTACAAAAGGAAAATCTAAATTCCTAACTGAGAATGCTTCATTTATATCATTTGTAGCACAATTAATTTGTTATTTCTAGTGGGGTTTGCATTTATCTCTTAAGGAAAAAAGGTTTAAAAAAAAGGAGAAGCTTTGTGCTGTGGCAGTATCATAGCCAATGTGGTTTATCTGAGGCACAATTATTGCTAATTGAAAACTTTTCCCAGTAGCCCAACATGACGACTTAAAATATAATCAGCATTGGCAATTTTTGACAGTCTCTACGGAGACTGAATAAAAAAGAAAAAAAATTAAAAAAAATAAAAAAAGCAGAAGTCCCAAATAAATAAATACATATTGGTGAAAATTCAGAAGTCAAATGGCCAGTGAGTCCCTTGTTTTGTGTAAGGGCCTACTTCCCCTTGATTATGAAATCAAACATTCGCTAAGCAAACCAACTGAAGCTGCATATATCATGTGAGCTCTCTTGTTAGGTTCAAGATTCCAAGGTGTAGGTTCTGACTAACACCACATATAGACATATTTAAAATATACTGCATATTTACTTGATCAGCAAGATGTTACAAAAACACTTCAAAGTCAACTAATATTTTACATAAGGCAGATACAAGAGGGCATTGTATTGGCAATAAGTATAATGAAGGTCAATTCTAGGCTAAGAAGGTCTCTTAGGTAATATAACAATACAAAGAACACATTTAGATCGAATGAAAACATTCTACATGCATTTAAATATGTTTTAAAAATCAGCATGGTGGGCTCGGCTCCTGTTGCACGGTGGTTATGGCGCCATCCACATACACCGAGGCTGGGTGGGTTCAAACTCAACGTGGACCTGCTAAACAAAAATGACAACTGCAACAAAAAATAGATGGATGCTATGGCAGGTGCCTGTAGTCCCAGCTACTTGGGAGGCTGAGGCAAGAAAATCACGTAAGCTCAACCGTTTGAGGTTGCTGTGAGCTGTGATGCCACAGCACTCTACTGAGGGCTACATAGTGAGACTCTGTCTCAAAAAAATAAAAATAAAAATAAACAGCATGGTGAAAATGGCTATATTGCCCAAAGTTATCTATAGATTCAATTCAAAAACATTAAAATACTAGTGTTATACCTTGAAGATCTTAAAAAAAAATAGTCATGTATTTTGTATAAAACCAGAAAAAATACCAAGCAGCTAATGCGATTCTATGAAATAAGAATAAATCTGGAAGCATAATGTTACCAGATTTTAGATTATAAGTTGTGGTGATCAAAAGAGCACGATAATTGGTATTAAAATAGAGACATAGACCTATGGAGCAGGACAAAGGACCTAGAGATGAAACCAGTCCCATATCACCATCTGGTCTTTGATGAAGTAAACAAAAGCAAACACAGGGGAAAAGAATCCCTATTTAATGAGTGGTGCTGGCATTGGTTAGTTGCAAAAGGCTGAAACTGAACCTACGCCTCTTGGCATTTACAAAAATCACTCATGGTGGATAAAGGAATTAAAAATAAGACACGAATCTACAAAAAAATCTAGAAGAAAGTATGAGAAAAACTCTTAAGAACATCAGTCTTATGAAGGAATTTATGGAGAAGACTCCCAAAGGCAATTGCAACAACAAAAATAAATAAATGGGACCTGATAAAGTGAAAAAGTTTCAGAGCAGTGGCCTGGCACAGTGGCTAATGCCTGTAATCCCAGCACTCTGGGAGGCCAAGGCATGAACATTGTTTGTGTTCCGGAATTCAAGACAAGCCTAAGCAAGAGCAAGACCCTGTCTCTAATAAAAATTGAAAAAAAAAAAATGAACTGGGTATCTTGGTAAGAGCCTGCAGTCACTTCTACTGCAGTGTCTGAGCAAAAAGATCACTTGAACCCAGTAGTTTAAGTGTTGTGAACTACATTGATGCCATAGGCACTCTAGCCTGGGCAATAGAGTAAGACTCTCCAAAAATAAAAGCTTCTGCATGGCTAAGGATATAATCAACAAAGCAAAGAGACAACCTTTACAATGGTAGAAGATATTTGCATGTTACTAATCCAAAAAGGGGCTAATAACCAGAATCTACAAAGAACTTAAGAAAATCACCAAAAAAAGAGCAAACAACCCCATTAAAATCTGGGCAAGAGACATGAACATAATCTTTTCTCATGAGGACAGATGAATGGCTAACAAACTCATGACAAAATGCTCATCATCTCCAATCATTGGAGAAAGGCAAATCAAAACCACTTTGAGATAAGACCTAACCCCAGTAAGAACGGCCCACATTACAAGGTCCCAAAGCAACAGTTGCTGACATGGGTGTGGAACAAAGGGAACACTCTTGCATTGTTGGTGGGACTGCAAACCAGTGCAGCCTTTATAGAAAAAAGCACAAATAGTCCTTAACGCACTAAAAGTAGACCTTCCATTTGATCCTGAAGTTCATTACTAGGTATCTACCCAAAAGAAAAAAAATCATTTCATTGTAAGGACATATGCACTCTAATGTTTTACAGCATCGCAATTTACAATTGCAAAGAAGTGAAAACAGCCCTAGTGCTTAATTTTTTTTCAGGCCAATGCTTTATCACCATCCACCAATTTTTAAGTAGTAAAAATAGAAATTGATTTTCCAGTATCAATTGCTTACTCTAGGAAATAACACATTCTAGGAGGAAAGTTGATGGAAATGTTTTTTTTGAATTCTTGGATTTTATTTTTCTCTTTACATGTACACGTATTATAAATTTGAAAACATATGGCAAGTTCAGCCACAAGAAAAAGTCAACCCAAATCTAAGTATTTGGAAAAAAAAAATTTCTCTGAAAAAAATAATGACTTTAATACATAACTGTAAATTAGAATCATGAAATTAATAACTTAATGAGCTGCCTGAAAGACAAACAAAACTTTAAAGAAAAGACCAATAATTGTTGAATATTCTGTGTACTAAGTGTTTCGCAATGTACAAATTTAACCCAATTACACTCTCTGAAAAGTCACCAAGTCCAAATGCATGCCTTCTTCAAATTCATTAAAAACCGTGTGGCAATCTATATTGTTCATGTCCTTTGCCAAAAAAAGAAAAACAACTATTTTTTTAAATGAAAGATGGATTAAAGAAGAATCTAAAAAAAAAAACATTTTAAATAATAAATTATCCAAAAATGAGAAATAAACAATTAGAGAATTTATAGAAATATAGTATTTCATGATCTGAATCTTAAATATCATTCAAACTGATAAATAAAATTATTCCAAAGCATGTAGCCTGTCAGAACTCAATTCTTTATAATAATTATTCTAAGTACCAATCTCAAAATAAAGTAATATAATGATGATTAATTTATTGAACCAGCTCTAAAGACATCCAAACAATTTTTTTAAGAATAAAAAGATTGTATCTTTTTTATAAACATAAACTAATTGTGAATGTAAGCCAAGCGAGTTAAAACTGATGTCATTTTATATTAAATGCCAATTTGGTGAAAGATAACAAATGAAAGTCAATTTGTATTAATTAAGAATAAGCTTATATGTATATTTGGATAGATAGCCACATTAATCATAAATAAAATGTATAAGGTTAAATCAGATTTAAATTAATATCATAATCAATTATGAAATTAGTTACTCCATTAGCATTAAAGAATTGGCTCCTCCATTAGCATCAAAGGTAGCCTTTTTTTTTTTTTGAGACGGAGTTCCACTTTGTCACCCTCAGTAGACTGTTGTGGCATCACAGCTCACAGTAACCTCCAGCCCCTGGGCCTAGGCAATTCTCTTGCCTCAGCCTCCTGAGTAGCTGGGACTATAGGCGCCTGCCACAATGCCAGGCTATTGTTTTATGTTGTTGTTGTTGCATTTTGGCCAAGGCCAGGTTCAAACCCACCACCCTTGGTATATGGGGCCGCTGCCCTACCCACTGAGCCACAGGCACCACTCCTAAGGTAGCTTTAAATCAGCACTCTCCTTATACTCATCCTTTCACAAACCAACAGGGGTTAGTAAAATAATATTTACCAAGTCTCATTGAGCCATATGATTAGCTACCTAACTTATGTCTTGAAGTCATTACAGAATTATTTACTATTCCTTAGTAGCACTCATTCTCTGACAATTTGTCATGCATATTATTAATATTTGTTTAAAGTTAATCTCTTGCACTGCATGGCAAAGCAGAAAGAAGACTAGCTTGGGTTTACCAGATTATGCCAAATTACCAAAGAATGAGAACAATATATAAAAGCTTCATCAAATGTCAGCTGTTAAAGCCATTTGTTTCTTCCTATCTATAGACAGTATTTAAACTTGAGTCTTTTTTATTAAATGTGAACTCTCATTGTGCATGTGACTGCACTGAAGCAATGATATACCAAAAGCAAATGATAAACCTAAAGGTAGGGGAGGAAAAGGGAAAAGAAGTTATAAATATGGTTATGACACAAACTAAACTAATTACTTAGGGCATGGTAAAAGCCCACCATCAATATATATAGAAATTTTCCTGAAATTGAGGTTCTTGAATTAATTTGCATCATAATAACCTGAGATATAGGTGATTCTCTATTAAATGAGAATCGAATCTCTGGGAAATAAGGCTGGGGAGAAACATTGATCTATTTTGTAGGAGTCCCCGTTTCCTTTTTTTTTTTTTTTTTTGCAGTTTTTGGCCGGGGCTGGGTTTGAACCCACCCCCTCCAGCATACGGGGCTGGCACCTTACTCACTGAGTCACAAGCACCGCCCATGGAGGTCCCCATTTCTAAGCAAACATTTTCATGAGGTAAGTTATCAAAAATTATACACTGTTTGCATAATTTAAAACCTTGATATTCGGTTGCTTAAAGATTTTTATTCATAAAGTTTAGCTACAGAATTCAGATCTGTTGAAGAGGGCATACAAATACCGACTGGGACACTGAACCTTAAGCCTGTTGTCTTCTTTACTCTTAACTCACGGATAAGAATCTTTAGGGGACAGGCAGCAGCTGGAATACTTGCATCTGTGTAACTCTTATTCCCCATTTCTTTCAGATATACAGATCTTTCCAGGCTGTAACCCCAAAGCATACTACAAAAGTGATTTCGAAAGGCAGCTTAATGAAAACACTTTGATAAGCCATCAATGCTCGATATTGTCTTTTACTAACATTCAGTAAACCACATTGCTACCCACTAAGAACTGATAGCTCAAAAGCCAATTGATGCCACAGACGGTGCTAAAGTGGTTCATAAATTTGAAATGACGACAGATGCTTTGAAAAGGAAAGCCTGCTGGATTTTGATTGAACATGTTAATTTTCAAAAGAATCATTCCCTAGCTTGATTTTATACAGTGAAACCTGTTAAGGCTATTTGGAAAGCGCACAGGCTGGTGATAAAATAATATTGAACTCAATTATCCATTATCAGAAGAAGAGATGCCAGCAAACCTTTAGTCTCTCAGTAGACTTATCTGAATACACAATGTAAGAGGGGAGTAGTGAGATGACTCAGAGGACAAGGGGCTATGTGCTCAGGGAGCTATCAAGGTGAACAAGTCACAAAATTGGGGGTAGATCCCTGCTAATTTGGTTTTGCTTTGAGATTAAAGCTTTAATTTCTACCACTTGAGAAAAGAGAGTTAAACAAACAGCCTCTGTCCTTAAGGCAAGATTAAATTGAATCCTTTATCATGGGGTTCCATAGAGGGTGAGATTAAGAATTCTTATCAGTCAGTTAACTTCAGAAAATATTTAAATGTAGGATTTCATGGTGGAGAAATGTATTTGTCGCTAAGTTTCTTTTAACTGCAGAAAACTACATGTAGAAATTCATGACGTATGGCAGTAATTAACGAATTGGCAGTCTTCAACTTCCCTCTGCTTAAGGATTTTGAATTTCTTCTAATTAATCACTCTGAGAAGATGTCCTGGTTACCAGAAACTGTGATGAGAGCTGGGCCCTAAATATTGGCTGGTTGTCTGATATCTCCCACACACACACTTTTAAAATCTTTTTTATCTCCCCTTTTGTATTTAATTTTTAAGGCTCTCCTAGGGATACAGAGTGTATTTGAGCTTTAGCGTGAGTCAGGGATGGAATTAGGATGAGGTGAATGAGTTATTCACATTGGGAACAAAATGAAGAGAGCTTCAGAAAACTCAGTAGCAAAGGTAAAGGGTATTTAATGCAAGATGTCAAAAACAAAAATAGTGCAAAAAATTCCAGAATGAACAACGTATCAAAAGTTTAAATAAATATAAGATGTTGCTTTCTTCCTGACACTCCATCATCACAGAGGTGGAAGTCGTTGTTTCCATTCAGCTTGGCCTCATTTGGGCCCTAGAATTTCTGTATTCTTTTGCCCTCCCACCAAATTCCCCCAGACCAAATGGATATATGAAGGTCAACAATGACAGGCAAACAAACTGGGAAACCACAGGGTTTATATAAATTTTTTTAATTGCATGGATTTCATCCTTTTTTTACCACTTTGTTTTATATGTGGTAAGATATTTTATATGGAAATAAGGGGTGCCTTTTTTGAAATATAGTTCAGGCATGGTAAGCTGCCTTATTATCTCCACACCAGATTATTAGAATAAAGATAACTTGAAATAACTAATAATTTTTCTGTTTATATTTATGAAACATCATAGCCCTGCAGTTGAATTGATTCCCCTTTACCCCTTCACTTTTAATTTGTATTATGTTCTTTGAAACACGATTAACCATCCCATTTACAAATCCAAAATGTGGATTTTCTGTTTTAAAATTAGTAATCGTATATCCTGATTGGCAGCCAGAAAGTTTA
The DNA here is from genome assembly GCA_963574655.1 of Perodicticus potto. NCBI lineage: Eukaryota > Metazoa > Chordata > Mammalia > Primates > Lorisidae > Perodicticus > Perodicticus potto. The sequence continues at coordinate 10,201 of CAUYRH010029349.1, forward strand.
GAGAAAACTAAAGAATTTTATCCCTACTCTAGACCAAAAGATCCAGCTTAGAATGCTGCCTGTAGAGAAGCTTAACAGAGATTTACTGGAAACATTTTTAGCTTTTAAAGCTCTTTTTAATGGGTAACCCAAATGCCATTTAAGTATAGAGTATATAGACTTCTAAGGGCAATAGCTGAAGTGTCTGACTAATTGGGTCCTTACATAGTTGAGGTTACATCTATCAATCAAGATAGCAGAATAGCAGACATTTTAGCCATATATCAGATAGAAAAGTGGCACTGAGAGAATTATTAAATAACTTTCATAGTTTTCCTTCTAAAAAGTATAATGGCAGAAATTTAATCTCAGATGTGTCATATACCTATTTCCTGGTTAATTCTAAAACCTGTTTAAATAAATTCTATTTTCCTATAAAGTTTCACCAATATAAGAAAAGTAATCAAATGTTCTTTGTCTCTCTTTTACTTCCTAAAAGTTTTATAATAAAAAATAGCATGTCAAATCCAATTTAAAAAATTGAGAATATTTGCCTCTATTGAAGTTCAGTTTGAAAACCAATCAAATTTCGGATGGCAGATACATCAAACATTTATAAGTGACAAATTATGAAAATAAGAAAATTCACTCAAAGATATAGTTCTAAGGCCTCCATTCTTCTCTTTTTCCCCTCCTCCTCCTCCTTTATTTTTAATTATTGTGTATTGTGTTTTGTTTTGTTTTCTTTCAGGTTAATGTCAGGGTACAACCTGGTCACAATGTTTGAATTGTCTGTATATAGAAAACCCTTGGACCCTTTGACTATTCAAAAACAACAAAAGAAAAACACTGAAGTCCAACATTAAAGAGAGAAGATGTGAGGTAAAGTCACAAATTTCAACCTGTAAATGTAGGACATCCTTTTAGTAATTGAGTCATGTAAATGAGGACAGCTAAGTTAACCCCCTGGTACATTTTGAGGAATGAAGAGTTTACCTTTAAAAGGTATCATATGGAAATTGAGAATAAAAGAATATCCAACAATTTAAAGAAACACTTTTTTAAGAAGCCCTTTGGGGCACCTCTCATTGTATTATAAATACAATATGTGCAACCAAGTTCATATGTACCTTTAAGTAGAATCTAGACTTTTCCCCCTTCAAAAGTTTCATAAGTAATAAATAGAGCAGAGTGGACTATTTAGCAAACATTAGATTTTTAAAAAATTAAAATTATTCTTAAATGTATTTGCCAATATTTTATGTCATTTTCCCAAAGCCATTATGTTTTTCTTTAAAACTGTACATCTTGGTTTATGTAAAATATAAAATATATGCATATTTTTGGAAAAGGTTTTAGGATAATTGCTCTTCCTCTCAGCTAACAGAAGAGATAAGAAGATGAATGACAACAGACCAGCAAATTTTATCATCTCTAGTGGTAGAAGGAGGCAAAAAGTAAAGTAAAATTGAAGGAAGTGGATAAGACTATCTGAAGAGCTGGCAGCTCAGATTCTTTAACCCATAATCTTTTTTTAGCATCATTGGTTTCATTTTTCACTTTTATATTTATTCAGTGTAAGGATTGGTGATCCTAAAACAAAGTACATAGGGAATGTTCTTACCCTTAATAAAAATTCTCAAATTTAAACTTTACACCGTAGATGGCTTTTTATTCATTTTCTAAATATGTACCAAGTCTCTATTAAATGTTAAGCACACCATAGACGTAGTCCCTGCCTCCCAGGAGAGGATAACGTGCTTGATGACTCCACCTCGCTTTCTGGATATGAACTAAGAGTAATGCCTTGTAGAGTAGTTATGAGTAATTCTGTCAAAAAGGGCAAAGAATAATGAAGTAAGATGCTCAGGTATTTTAAGCAGTTGCCAAACATTGGAAAATTTACCCAGAAATTGACTGATGTTGTGAAAACAATCAAGTAAAATGGAAGGATCAAATAAAGATAAAATAGTTTACTGAGCCCTAACAATAGCTATTCATAGCCTCTTCTATAAGCTTCCTTGCTGGTCATTTCAATGCAGTATATTTAAGCTTTTACTTATTATTTTCAATACATTTATTCAAATAAATTTAATGATTTATTTGATTTTTTTCCACTTACCAAGTCAATATTAGTTTAGTACACACTTTGATGGTATTTCATTTTTTTCTCTTTTTATAGACAAAATTTGACACCATGCAATAAACCTCAACCTATTATCTTTCTTTTTTCAAAAATAAGAGTCACAGAGAAGCAAGGGAAGTTATTGGAACAAAAAAAAACTATATATATATATCTTTAGTTTGTGTTTAACAGTGCACAAAACATAAGAAAACTGTCATTAACTGAGTTGCTGATTGTAAACATGTTTATCTCAGGGGCAGCTGCATTTGGAAACAGATATCTTGGCTTTTACTAGTGACAGAATCCTTTGGGGCCCTGAGTTCATGCCAACTGATTTCCAATTAACCCATTTCAATAACTGAGTGTTTTACATGTGTTCACATGAGACCTGAGCCCTTGGTGTACATTTTCCTTTTACAAACCTCCTATTACTTTAGTGTTTTTGGAGGTGTCTTACCTTACCTTTCAAATCTACCGGTTAGGCCTATCATCATATATATTCAAAGTCAACTGGCAATTGGTAAGAAATGATTATAGAAATATAACAGAATGTCAGTAGAAAATTTCTAGAAGAAGAAACACAGGTTGATAACCAATAAAGAGTAATTTTCATTCTGAATTATCAGTAAATACAATTTTTAGAAAATAAAATATATTGCACTGTCACTATGTTAAAAAATAAATAAATATATAGCACCAAAATTCAAGTAGCTTTAAAACCATGATGATGCATGTTTTGTTTTTGCTGTATGTCTCCATGGGCCAGGCAGGGGCTCTGCCATTAGTGTCAGTATTTTCAGGTCAGACTTAGCCTGGCATGGAAACTTTTATCACTTTTCAAGTCATGACAGTAAGAAAAACAGATTTTTGCTGTGGTTGTCACTAGGAGATATCACCGTCACATCACAGAGAAGACACAGACCACTTTGACCCTAGACTCATTTGGCAGAAATGATCAAATGGCCCTCGCCAAGCACAAGTCTCCAGGGTTCATCAGAAGTCTAAAAGTGCCAAGCATTTAATGAGCAGCAATGACACGACAGCTATTACATTCCCATTCCCCTTCTCTGCTTTATTTTTCTCTACCCCACGATACCATTCCAAGTTGTGTTATTAACTTACCTTGTCTGTGCATTGTCTTATACACACTTCCCCATTTCTCACCCACAAAGCAAACTCCATGAGGGTTCAAGGCACAGACATTGCTTACCTTGTTCACCACTGTACCCTCAGCACTTAGAAAATTGTCTGATACATAGTAGCCATGAAAGAGTCATTACAGGAATAAGGAATGGGCCAGGCATGGCAGCTCACACTCATTATTCCAGCATTTTGGGAGACGGAAGCAGGAGGATTGTTGGAAGACAGGAGTTACAACACTATTCTAGGAAACATAGCACGACCCCGTCTGTACAAGAAAACTTTTTTAAATGTTAGCTTGGCTTGGTGGCGCATGCTCAGAGCCCATGCTCAGGGGAGACTGAGGTGGGAGGGGAGACTAGGAGTTTGAGACTGCAGTAGGGTATGAGCATGCCACTGTAGCCCAGATAGAGTGAGATATGAAAAAATGAAAAAGAAAAAATAAGGAATGTATTCCCTTTAATCTATCAAGTTTGTTATTCTAAAAAATGTATACCATAATCCCCAATGGTGGAAAGGGAGAAATGTTATGGATATTTGTACACACTTCTAGTAAATAAAAAAATAGGGTTTTACATTTTCAGGAAATCAATTTGGTCATATGTAACAAAATTACTAAAAGATTCCATGTTAAAGTGACATCTGTTATAACAATCTATACTGGGCGGCACCTGTGGCTCAAAGGAGTAGGGCACCAGCCCCATATACTGGAGGTGGTGGGTTCAAACCCAGCCACGGCCAAAAACTGCAAAAAGAAAAAAAAAACTATCCTAAAGTGATAATTATAAATGTGAGATAAATGTGGTTTAAAGAAAAATGTTCATTTTATAACCAAACAACATATTAAATATTTTTAAAAAAACATTCTAAATTTACCATGATGATATGATGAACTGCATTTGATATGCATATTCAAATATTAACTATTTTGTCATTGAAAATTTATATTGTAAAGAACAAGTCACAATGCAATGTGTATGCAACATGAATTATTATATTGAACATGCATTAGTTTAAAAAAAAAAAAAACTCGGGAAAAACTTCCTAAGCAGATGCAGACAGAGCTTATGTGCTCACCTGGCCTTCCTATAGCAAATACCCAGAACTGAGCAACATATTTATAAATCCATATTATCAATGGAAAATAAGCATAAGTAACATTATGTAGCCTTAAACTACAAGTTTTAAAGGAATTTAAAGAAGGAAAGCAGGGTTCAGGAGTCCTGAGCAAATCTGAAACTGAGCAGGGCAAATACAGTCACATTTGAAGGTAGGAGAATAATGTTCTTTGGCTCAACGCTCTGCTCTCCAGACCTACCAGGGTGACAGCCTTACCTCCTGATTCGACATGGGTGGCAGCTTGGCCTCATAAGCCATAGGTACCTCTTTAATATTTCTTCTTTTTTTCCTAATCTCCTTTTATAAGGACACTAATCATATTGAATAAGAACCCACTCTAATGGAGCTATTTAAAGTTAATACCTTGAAGTTCCCATATTGAAATATGATCACATTCTGAGGTACTCGGGGTTAGGGCTTCAACATATGAACTCTGGGGAGATCCGGTCCATAGCAGTTATCATTGGTCTTCTGAGGAAAATCAGGAGAAAACTTTTAAAGGATGCTTGTGCTTTTTCTGAGTAATGCTTTTCCTTTTTTGTTTTTTTGCATTCATGAAGAATGAGTCCTCTGGCTCATTCCTGGGGAGTGTGACTAAGGAATATTGGAGCATTTTGCACGTTAGATCGATTCCAATTTCTCATCTTCCCTCACTTTCAAAATGTTTTCTATACAGGGTGTGACTTTTGTATCCAACTAGCCATGCTATCCAGGCACCTGCACTAACAAATTTAATTTTTATTTCTAGGCAAGTTGAAATTATATTGATAAATGCAAGCTGACCCAATATGATCATTGATTCACCTGTGTTTTACGACATTAGAATCCATTGCATATGGGTAACTCAGACTCATGCAAATAAAAACTGGCAAGAAAAGTCTTGCAATTTTGCGGGGCTATGTTTCTCTTGTTTGAGTGAAAATCTTGTACCACTCCATCCAGGATATTCTGGATCCACCTCTGGACCAACAGACACAAGTTTCTCCTTATTTGTTAATGTCCATGAGAGTCATTTAAAGGTGTAATCGAATGAAGTGTGCTTTTAGTAGAAAGGTAAAGAAGAACTCTTCCCACAAGAGATATCTTTTTAAGAATATCTGGAAGTTCAAAATATCAGATCTTATTCTGTTTGCTCTGTGTCTCTGTTCTGAATCTCTTGATTTTCTGAGTTTTCTCTTTCCTTAATAGATGAGACTCGGTGTAGGTGATATTTTTGTGTTGCTGCAACTCTGCTAAAGTTACATTCTGGTCTTGGGGTCATTGGGGTCTCAGCGATAGAAGATGAGGAGTCTTTTAAAAATTCCAAACACACGTTTTAAAAACTCTCCACTAATGCATATTGAGATAGTTAAAAATTGTGGCCTGGTATTTTTTGTATGTAAGATCTTCCAGGGAAATCAGAAGAATCTGGCCCAGTCCACAAACTATCTTAATTATTCAGGCAAGAGTTACAACAATTTTGAATAAATCATGCATTTTTGATTTCCCAACTTGGAAAACTGACTGAAGTCTGTATTTTCTCCGTGCAAAGAAAGGCTGAAAGGACAAGAGAAACCAGTAATTGCAATAAAGTATCTGAAGCAATCATTTGGGAAATGTTTCTGGTATACCGCTGAGAATCAGCTAAACTTAGCTCTTTTCGTGGAGACACATCAAAGAATGGTTCATTTAAACCAAGCTAACACTTGCAGATATTTATAGTTCCTTTTTATACAAAGGAGAATGTTTTTCACCTATTAACGATAGTTGAACAAAAGAGCAGGGTGTATTTTGTGTCAACTTGACCAGTTAAAAGAGCTCAGCAATGAATAATTATCAGTTTGCTAAAGTAAAGTTTACTTAGTGATGATAAAATAAACTTTGATATTGATTTCTGAGGACACTTTGCAAACAGAAAGTTTTCTGTAAATATATGCACTCAATGGGCCATCAATAACTGTGCGCTTCTTGCTTCATGTACCCTGATTTTATCCTAAGTCAAAAGCCTAAAAATAAACATTTGATGCTTAGAGATGTATAAACATGCCATTCTAATGACTCTTTACAGATCTCATTTTTAAAACTTAAGACACCTACCTGCTGTTTTTGCCTCAAATACATGTATATCTAATATACATCTCTAGCAATTTTCTGCTAACAAAAATTCGTTTTGCCTATACTTCATACACGTCCATATTCAAGTAACCTAAAAAAGAGATTCTACTTGAACTTTGGAAACCAAAGATTTAAATTAAATTTATAAATTCACTTGCATCCAAAAATGTCTGACAGAAAGCTACATTAATATTGATTGGAGTTACAATGCTTATATTATTATATAACTTCCTCCAATACATATGGGGTGGCTTAAAGTTTTATTCATTTTGAACAAGAAACATATGGGTGTATAAATATAACATTAAGTGATATTCTGCCCAGAAATAGTAATTATGAAAATTATTGAAAATATACGAATGAGTTCATAAAATATATGCAAAATAGATATTAATTATGTATATGATAATTATTACAGTGTAAATTATTTCATTTATGGATAAATACTGAAATAAATTTTAGCAAAAACATTTTATTAGATGAGGTTTTTAATATTTAAAGAATAAATGAGGTAGATGAAGTTTTTAAGATTTAAAGAATAAATTATATAGCATAAAAATTAAGTGTATATATTAATAAAAGATGTGAGAAATTAAAAACATCAAGGTGTAGAAATGGAATTGTTTAAAACTGAAAATGAAAAATATGCAGAAAAATTAATAAAATATAAAATAATTACAATACTGATGAAAATGTCAGGATTTAGTTTGGATAAGGAACCATAAAGATGAAAAATGCCAATAATATACAACTACGAAATTGAACAGTACATAAACATAGTTACTAAATATACAGAAAAATAAGGGAAGCATCGAAAAGCATCTAAAGAAAATGTAACTAAATAGATCAAATATGAAAACATCTGTCACAGAGCTTGTCTAAATCAGCACATTTCAATTTTTTCCTTTCTTTCTGGAACTTACAGATTTGATCACAGGGAAACAAAAGGAAAACTGTGAATTTTAAGTTTATAACTTGTATAGCTTAGCGGGTGCTGTTACTATTAATCATATATAGACTATCATGAAAAAGCTTGCTTCCCCGTGAGGATGGTGAGCACAGGATGGTTTGAGGATGGTTTGAGACTGAAAGACATGATTTGATTAGTTAAGTAGGCAGAAGTATGGTACTTAGGAAATAGGTTCAAGATATAGACAGACGTGGCAATTATCAAAATAGACAGAGATTAATATCATTAAAGAGGCAAAGTATCTCCTATTTTACTCAAAGTGTTGTCCTTTGAATATCAATCTTTTGTCCACCTAAGACCTTGACAGCAAAGAACAATCCTGATCTCTACCGTGACCTCCTAGATCAGAACTTCACATAAGAAGATGCACCAGTGAATTGTACGAACATTAAAATCGAGAACCATAAGAACAACATGGGTGGCACCTGTGGCTCAGGGGGTAGGGCACCAGCCCCATATACCAAAGGTGGCCAGTTCAAGCCCTGTCCTGGCCAAATTGCAACAGAAAAATAGCCGGGCGTTGTGGTAGGCGCCTGTAGTCCCAGCTACTCAGGAGGCTGAGGCAGGAGAATCGCCTAAGCCTAGGAGTTAGAGGTTGCTGTGAGCTGTGTGAGCCACAGCACTCTACTGAGGGCAATGAAGTGAGACTCTGTCTCTACAAACTAAAAGAACAACATGAGAAATGAGGACTGCATCTGAGGAAATCTAAACTCTAACAAAGGGGATGAAAGGAACTATACATGTCAATTTACAGTAATAGCAGGTGTATAAAGGAAACAGAGAGACTGGTTTCAGAAAAGGGAAGAGAATAATGTTCAAAGAAGACCAACAATAATGCCCAATGCTTCAGAGAAGTTCAGTGAAATAAATACTGACATCAGCACTGAAAATTTGACCTCATACTGTTTTTACTGATGTTTCTGGAACAATTTATACTAAACAGTGATAGGGAGAATCTAGATTTCTGTGGCTTAGTAAGTACACGATTTTTGAAGTGAGGAATTTAACTTAACAAGTAGAGAATAGATCACATTTACAAAATTTTGGCAGTAAAGACAGAAATCTTATATCAAGGGGAGGATTAGAAGAACTTTTTTTAACTGGAAAATTTTATGTATAAAAAAATAAGTCATAGGAGAAGATGATTGCTAGACTCCAGAAGAATAGGAGAATAGAAACTCAAATAATGTTATTACTGCAGGAGAGGACCATGTGAGAGGGAAGTGAGGGATTTAAGGAGAAACATAAAATGTATGCTTACATACAATTTATATGTTATAATATATCTAGGAAATTAATAGAATTAAAATGATTATGATAATACGAGGATAATATGAGAGACTTTCCAACTGATGGTCTGTTTTCCTCTGAACATAGGGAGTATATATATATATTCATGAACTGGAACTCTAGAATCAAACTGCCTGAGTTGAACTCCAGTTCCTCAACCTCTTTTATATTCAGTTTCTTACTCTGTAAGATGGAAATCATAATCAAACCTTTACACCAAAAGAAAACTACAGAAATGTTCTGTTTTGTTCAAGAAAGTCACAGACATTTCCAGAAAGCTGGACACTCGAGGTCAGAAATAGGCAGGCCGTGCATTTCTTTCCCTCCCCAACACCTGCCACAAGGCTTATTCCCTCTTGTGTTACCCTCTGATTCTGAGCACCGGGAAGTTAAAACAGAGGATCTGAAGCTGGTAACTAAAACCAATAGAATGTGCAATCCTTAAAAGACCAATGATCAGGAGAAGCCAGGGAAACAGGAGACACAGTAGAAGAGGGTAGAATCTAAAAAGAATTTGGGGGGAAAGGAGACTGAATGTTCAAAGAATCAGATGACTCAGATGTCAAGGTAGATAAAATAGAAGATTATAGACGTGTCTGCGGTCAGAAGAAAAGGAATAAATTTGCAGGCAAGATTTGGTTGGAATATCACGTAATCAGGGCTTTGGGTTAGAATGTGAATGTGAGCTTATTTGTAGACAGGGTTTGCAATGGTAGAGAGGACAGGTAGCTGTAAAATGTGCACAGAAAATGCGATCCACGTAGGTTAGAGCTGGATCACAAGGCATGCAGGTAATGTGATAGGGAGTTCTTATTTATTATGGTAGAATAAGATGAATGCGTAAACTCTCTGAGGGAGAAAAGAGCAAGAGAGAAGAGCAGAAGGAGAGCTGAGGTCTGCAAAGCTCTGGAGTATCATTCTGAAAACCAGCAAAACCAGTATCATTCTGCTAACAACAGCGATGGCACTTTTGCTGTTTCCCAAGTAGCATTTCCTTTTTTTTTTTTTCCTTTTTTAGGGGGAGGAGGGGCAGAGTCTCAAACTGTTGCTCTGGCTAGAGTGCCATGGCATCATCATAGTTCAGAGCAATCTCCAACTCTTGGGCTCAAGCAATTTGCTTGCCTCATTTTTTTTTCTATTATTAGTAGAGAGGGGGTCTCGCTCTTGCTCTGGCTTGTCTCCAACGTGTGAGCTCAGGCAATCCACCCACCTCAACCTCCGACAGTGCAACGATTCCAGGCCTGAGCCACAGTGCCCAGCCTCTGAGTGGAATTCTTGAGTTAATGGCATGGACAAAGTAGGAGTTATGTTGGGAAAACGGTTGTGCTGTGGACACCAAAAGGATACAAAGATAGGGGGCATTTGAGGAAATCATTACGGAGGAAATTTCAGAATGAAGAGGTGAAAGAGACCAAGATAGAATTACTTTGAGCATGTAGTGGTGCTCATTTGTCCCGTGTGCTAGGGAGACAGAGCGTACAGCAGGGATTACCTGTCGTGAACATTGCTTTGTACCATTTCATGACCTGAAGCAACCGTTAGGTAGACGGTTGGAAACCTAACTATCCTAGGGAAAAAAGGATGAGGGCCAGAATCCCGGGCCCCCAACTCAGTGCCACCCACCCTAACCCTGTCCCAAGTGATCACTCACCCCCTGGGGAGGAGGGAATACCCTATCAGTCTACCAACGAGAACTTATTGTGCCAACTGCAAAAAGGGTGTAAAGGACTCTTCTGTTCACGGGCCAAAATAGTACAAAAGAGTCTGAAAGGTGACCCAGAATGACTCGAAGGCCATTATCATTCCATTAGTGTAAATTTACATTGTGATCCACCCCCCACTCCACCCCCACCCCTCGCTTTGAGCTTTCAAAGAGGCTCATGGGAGGTTTGCATGTGATAAGACTCTGTGGTTCCAAAGTGACCTCTGAACCACAACATAGGTCCAATCCAGGCAGTATAAAACAGCACCCCAGACCGTAACCAAGGCCTTTTGTTGTGACATCGGGGCCCTTCATTGTCTATGGTGAACATATCTTGCTTTGTAAACCTGTATCTTGCTCTTGTTTTATAAGCCCAGATTGTTCGTCACTAAACTTTGTTTCATGCATGCCTTACTTTGGGGTGTCTGCTCATTCTTTGGCCAAGAACTTAGGACATAGACAATTGCCCCAAACCCAAGACAACCCTCACCAACTGATTGTGCTTTCCCTTCACACAAACCCTGGAGTCTTTCTTCACTTAGCAAGTAGTATGAGAAATTTCTCTATCAAAGGCAATTAATTTACAAAATAAAACTGATTGGCATCAATAGTTTGGCTATACAAAATGATAAAATAACACAGTTACAAAGTCTATGTTAGTTACAAATGTGTCAATATAAGAAGATGATCAATATAAGTAACTGGATCTATCCCGATAGAAACATGAGGTACATGTCTGGTCTATGAAAATTAGGTCAACTTAAGGAGGTGGTCAATGTCGGGAGACAGTCAATTATGGAGGTTCTCCTGTATCTATATTAAGAAAGATGTGGAGGAATAGAAGTGTAGAAAATCAAATTGAGATGCTGAAATAATGTAGAAAGTTGGAAATTAATAGAGGTACGAGGTAAGCAGTATTTTTATTGATTTAAAGCATATCTATGACTTCTTATGTGTTAATTAGCATTGGCTTATGGAGGATAGGTGTTTAACATTGGATAGGAAATTAAGAATTGACGAGAATTTTTTCTTAAAATATGATGTGCTTCATTTCCTTAATGGTCAATTCCCTTTGTAGTGTGATGTGACAGATCACAGGTCATTAGCTAAGTGATTATATGGGTTTATGTTTGAATTTTCTTCTGTGTTTACATCTCAGGAATTGTGTTTTAAGAACACTTTGAAGTTTCAAGAAACTTCTAACTCCAAAGTATTATAACAGCATTGCAAAAAGAACAAAAAACTAAAATTTGTTATGTAAAAGGTACATGTCAAGGTCACTTATAACATGATCAGAAGAAAAATAAAAATTAAATCTCCCAGGTCTCTCTTGTATAATCTAGAAAGGTTTTCTTTACATATTTAAGCTTGTTAATTACATATCTAAGACTTATCCCCTGAAGTCCTTAATTATAATACAGGCTTTAGTTCAATTTTATATCCTAAGGATTTTTCTGAAACAATAATTTGGTTTTATTATTAAAATAATTATAGCAATATATCAAATTGTATCAAATTACATAACAAAAAATATAAGTAGTAGTTGCAAATTATTAAAAAGAAAGATGGTTCCTAGAAAGAAAATTTGATTATAAATTAGCCTTGAGGAAAAAAGCGGACAATATCCCAAGCAGGGTGTACCCAATAATAATTTATCACTGATATATGAGAACTGGAGAAAAAAGAATGAAATAAGGTAATATAAAGTTTGCATTTTAAGTCAGCTACAAAAAATCAAATGACAAGAGAATAGTATTTTACTCATTATAAAATACAAGAAGGGCAATTCAATACACATACTTATTCCTGGATGGTTTCAGAAGAATAAAAATAAAAGAAACATTACTAAAGTTATTATTGCATTTTAATTGGACTTGTGCTGGACTTAGCAAAATGTGTGTGTGTGTATGAATAAGATATAGAAATTGCCTGGCCAGAGGGGAGAGAAGAAAGAGGCAGAAGTTGTATTTCTCAGGTAAGTAAACTTTCCCTAACCCCTAACACAACATTTATTGTAGAGGCAACTGTTGGACAACACGACACAAGAGCTATAAATTCTCCAAAATTCCAAGTAGAATTTTCTGTAAGTTATTTTTCCCAAGAAAATATCCAACTGAATGGTCTATATTTATGAAAAGATCACTTGTTAAGAAACAGAATAAACAGAGAAACTGATGATTAAAAAGCTATGCTACACCCTCTCCAAGATTTATTGTGAAAATTTAGTTTTCATTGAATTTTTTACACTTTTAAGCATATCTATATATAAATCAAGATATTTATTGCAAGATATACTGTATAGCAGAGAATTATGCTTTCTCAGTATATAGAGACTTCTGAATGTATTTTATTTCGTGGATTCCCACACAGTCCTTTTACAACCTACTTTTCTGTGTCCTTTGACTTTACAAACTATTTATAGTTGGATTCATTATTAATCAGGTTTTCAAGTTTTGACTTTTAATATTCATTCCCTTCACAGGATGAATACTCTTTCTGTGCCACCCTCTCTTCTAGATGCTGGAGATACACCTAGGAACAAAACAAAGTCACTGCCTTCACGGAGTTTGTGTTCTATTTGGAAGAAGCTGACAAGAAAAAATTACACCTGTGGTAATGTAGTACATATATTAGGGATATTAATAATGTCACGAAGAAACACAAAGCAGAGGGAAGGAAAGGTGTGCATATCACAGAGGTTGACACTGGTGCAAGCCTTAAAGAAAGTGAAGAAGGGAACCTTCTGCATATCCATTGGAAATGAGTTCCAGGTGGGGTTACTAAGAGTATGAGGGTGGTAGCATGCTTAGGCCATATGTGAAAATAACATGGACTTTTGGCTTATCCATGGTTTTGCAAAATTTCTCTAAAAAATGAAGATCATCAGAAGTCAAAATATGTATTTGAAAGAATGAAGATATACCTTCACAATAAAAAACAAAATCAAGAAGTGTCAGAGTGAAATGTCACAGATACCAACGTTCAAATTTAATACTTACAAAAATCAGATATTTCATGCTTAATAACCCCATATTTGCACAACTGGCCCTCAAAGATGCCAGAATGGGGAGGACAGAGCAAATAAGAGGAAGATCACTACGAGGTTAGAGAAGTGGAGCTCAAGGCCATGTAGGATCTTGTAGGGCATGGGCAGAGAACTTGAGAACTTCCGCTGGGTGAGATGGAAAGCTCCAAGGCAGGGGAATAGAATGTACTGACATGTTTAAGGATTAGTTTAATGGGACCTGGCACCTGGAGAAATAGTGGGACTAAGCAGCTGTTTACATTAATCCAAGAGAGATAGATGGTAGAGTGGACCATTGGGTTAGCATAGAAGATGGTGAGAAATGGTTAAAATCTGGATATTTTTTACAAGAGTTTACAGGATTTTAAAATTACTTGAATACGATGTGTGAAAAAGAGAGACCAAGGCTTGACAATTGGAATAATGATTCCGTTGATTGAAACAAATGATGTCGGAAAAGAAGTGTTGGGAAATAACTAATATTTTCATGTTTCTGCATGTCCATGACTTACTAAACAAAAATCACTGGCAACCTAGATTAAAAGGTAATTGAATAGTAGTCATAGTGTGGAAGTTACAAATACCTATTCGTTCCAGATAGATTTACAAATTTATCTCCCAGGGAGACATTTGTCACTTACTTACATTCAAAAAGGAGTCATCCTATACATTTTAAAGGGTTGTTACAATTTAGGGACCTTGCCTCTTGCTTCATGGAGAGGATTTGTTTACATAAGAAAGTTAATGTGGGGGAGGGGGATGTGCAGGGAAGGCAAGTGTGCAGGGCTTGCTAGGAGGCTCCCAGGTGCATGACTTCAGGGCTCCTCTCCCTCAGTGTAACCCTTGGTATGTGCATAGTGACATCTACCCTCATAGCTTTACTCCAAGAGTGAAATGTGGAGGAGAGAGTCCATGCTCTTATTGTTGTAAGTAAAAAAATCAGTCTATGTTTTGACCCTGGAAACCTATGTGATTTCAGGACAAAATAAATAAATATAGATATTAAAAACATATCAATTACAAGAGGGACTTTACCTAACAAATGGAACAGAGTACCCTCAATGAATCCCAAACAATAAAATAAAATACATATTATCCCTGATCATCCTGATACCGAAGTTTCAGGTTCTTGGTCTTGGTGATTTGAAGAAAAAATCTGCAACCATAGATCAGTGGTAAGACAGAATTTATTTGCAGAAAAGAATATAAAAACACTAAAGTTCCCAGTAGGGAGAGAAAACCCAAGTTGGAAAAGAAAAGCTCTCTCTGTTTCTTTCCCATCTCTCTCCTGGTCTCTCCCTCCGGGCTCTTTGTTTTGGGGTATATATAGGCTCATGGGTTCCTTCTATATGAGGCCAGGAAATAAATGGACACAGCCTCTTCTGCTGGGACAAGGTGAATGGATGTATTAATGAATGTCCATTCTTAGAATTGAGGCCTAGGAAACTTACATGAAATTGATGTAGGCATAGGAGGTGGGGGTTCCGAATTCAGTCACAAGAGCAAAGGGAAGAAGACACCAATGCACCAGTGTCTTCCCAGCAGTTGTGTGGTCCCTTTGGCTATTGGAGCCTCCGGTGGGGGTCGGAGGCCCCCCCCACCTTGCCTATCCTCCAGCCTGCTGGTTCCCCAGCTGGCTGCCTCCACACCAACACCGCAAAGGTGGAGGCAGCAGGTCCTCCAGCTCAGCTCCACGGAGCTGGCTGGGGCACCTCCCGTCCTGTATCAATCCTAAAATAGATAATCTTTAAAAAAAATAAAAATATATTAATACCAGATAAGTCATCAAGGGTTCTTGGTCTTGGTGATTCGAAGAATGAATCCATGGACCACAGATCAGTGGTAACACAGGATTTATTTACAGAAAAGAAAAGAATACAAAAACACCAAAGCTCCTGGTAGAGAGCTTTCCCAGGTGGCGAAAGAGCTTTCTCAATCCCTCTGTCTCTCTCCATCTGGACTTTCTGTCCAGCGGTATATAAGTCTCATGGGATCATTTAGCCGGAACTCAGTTGTTACATTTAGTTGCATAGGGTAGGAATTCAGGTGTTACATTTAGCTGGAACTCAGTTAATAAATGGATACAGTCCTTTCTACCCCGGGCAAGGTGAATGAAGGTATTAATGAATGGCCACAGTCCATTCATGGAATTGAGGCCTAGGAAACTTACATGAAATTGACCAGGCCTAGAATAGGTGGGGTTCCCTTCTGCCAGAAGTGCAAGAGGAGGGAGACCTAAGGTGCTGGTGTCTCCCCAACAGTTGTCTCACCCCTCTGGCTACTGGAGTCTCCTAGGGCTGCCCCACCCCCACCCCCACCCCTGCCTATCCTCCAGCCAGCTGTTTCCAGCTACTGGACCTGTCCTGTATCAGTATCAAAAAGACTTTCAAGTGTGGGTGGGAAATAAGAATATCTTTACCTCATGTGTAGTGATTATTGCAATTGGTATACTGTTTCTTTCTGAAAGCTTTTTTTAAGATTTTTTAATGGTTCCATAGTATGTTTGTGCTGTTTGTTGGTTAGTTGAGGTTTCAAGTTTATGTCCTATAATGATTTTGAAATATTAATCTTTTTAACATAAAATTTTCTTTGGCAAAACAGTATATTTACAGAATTTAAATATCAATTGGAACTAAAATCCCATAATAAAAACAAATAATATAAAACAAATAATACAAACAAATAATATCCCCCTATGTGACCCTCTCAGTTCCTCACCTCTTCAACAATCACAGCTATTTTAACTTCTTTATGAGGTTTCTCTGCCTCATATTTCTAATCAATATGCATATATTACTATTGTACATTTCTACTCTTTTAGATGTTTTCTATTGATTTCCTATCATAAGAAAGGAGACTTCTTACTTTTATTCCACTATCTTCCCTGCTTTTTCTTTCTTACCTACCTAATGTGATTATGTCAATAGGGAATATTTCTTCCCCTTCATCCTAGTGATGCAGGACAAGGCAGCTCTACAACCTCTGCCTTGGCCCTGGTGGCACTGATGCTGTGGCGGATGGAGGAACCAGCTTGCCGAAGGGCCGGACACCTGTGCGAAAGACACTGGCACCTTGCTGTCTCCTTCCCTGCTCTTCTTGCTGGTACATTTCATGGATGGCGCCTTGCTGTCTGCTCTTCCTGCACATCTGACTGGTCAATGTCATGTCAGTTTCCAGGGCCTGGGTCTTCATTGGACAGCTGGCTATAACTGACGAAGACCCACGCCCTAAGAAGTTCCAGCAAAACAACTCCCTGGGACTATATAAATCCCTGAGCAGAGAGCTCAGGGGCAGACCTCGGCAGGACGTCGGAGAGAGAACAGGAGAGCTTGTGCATCTCCAAGCAGACCTCGGCTGGACCTCAGAGAGGGAACAGGAGAGCTTGTTCCCTTCCTGGGTCCTCTTTGCCTGGAGGTCTGGTTTTTCTTATACTTCTAATTTCCCTTTCTTGTAAATAAATCCTGACTTACCACTACTCTTGTGGTCCATCGATTCCTTCTTCAAATCGCTGAGACCAAGAGCCTGACATTCCGGCCGCACCTGTTTCCTCCTTCATCCTTTATACTATTCCTTATACTATTACACATTGTAAGCCCATTAATACAGTTTCATAATTACTGGTCTATCGGTTGTCTTTTAAATCATATAGAAGAAGAACAAAGTTACAAACAAATACATTTCCTTTTATATTTACCTACAGTTACTTTTAGTGGTGTTCTTTTTGTCTTCATGTGAATTCAAGTCACCATTAAGTGTACTTTCATTTTAGCTTGAAGAACTCCTTTTAGTATTTTTTTTTCCGGCCAGGGCTGGGTTTGAACCCACATCCTCTGGCATATAGGGCTGGCACCCTATTCTCTGAGCCACAGATGCCACCCTCCATTTAGTATTTTTTACAGGGAAATTCTTCAGCCATGAGTTCTGACAGTTCCTGTTAATCCGGAAATGTTTTCATTTATCTATGATTGATGAAGGAGAGCTTTGCTGACTAGAAAATTGTTGCAGATTTTTCTTCTTTGAACACTCTGAGGATGTCATCTCTCTGTTATCGCCCATGAAGTCATCTGTTGATCTCACTGAAGATTTCTTGTGTAAGGAAAGTCATTTTACTTGTGCCATTTCAAGATTTTGTTATTGTCTTTAACTTTTGTCAGTTTGATTATGATGTATCCCTGGGTAGATGTAATTTTTAATTTATTCTACTTGGGGTTCGGTGAGATTCCTGGATACTTAGATTCATGTTTTTCATTAAATTTAGGATGTTTGTGGCTATTATTTTTTATATAATCTTTTCCCCCTCTCTCTCCTTTCCTTCAGGGACACTCATTATATCTATATTGGCGTGACTCATAGTGTCTCAGCATTTTCTAATGCTTTGGGTTGGGGTTTTTTTGTTTATTTGTTTGTTTGGTTTTTGTCCTTCAGACTGGAAAATCTGTATTGACATTCTGTAATGTTAAATAATTATTTCTTTTGCCAAGTCAAATCCATTGTTAATCCTTTCTGGTTCATTTTGCCTTTGTTATTATCTTCATCTCCTTGTTGTGGTTTTATACTTGGTAAAACCTAATTGTTACACTTTTCTTAAATCTTTATTCATGGCCTCCTTTAGTCCTTCGAACACATCAGAGGTGCTTTTAAGTTTTTTTTTACTAAGTACAGTATTGGAGGCTCCTCGGGGACGTTTTCTTTTGGCTGCCTCTTTGGCAATGTACTTGACATACCTTTTTGTTTCAAACTTTGGTTGATAATGAGTTGTTTTACATATTACCTTGTAACAACTCTGGCATCATATCCTTTTCTAACCCTAAGGATTTGCTGCCACAGTTGCTATTACTTTCTTGTTGCTGTTTAATTTTTTTCCTGTACTAATTCTATAGATTCTGTAGATTTTGTGGACACTGCAGGCTCTAGCAACATTTTTTTAATTCTTGTTTTTGACTTAGTCCTGACATCCTTAGGTTCATCTCTAGGTCACTGTAATTTGGTCAACAGCCAGTGGTTATTCAAAAAAGATCCTTAAATACTTGTTTCCGTACCTATCACCCACCCTTTGCCAAGGGAATCTGTCTGAGAAGGTATGTCTTCAGTTTTTATAAAGCTTGCAAGGCAGTCTTACATTTTACTGCCTGCTTGGCAGGGCCTAAGGTTCAGACAGGTGCGTGACCATGACCTCCTCCTGTCCCTGCTTTCCTAGTCATGCACAAAGTCTTGCACCTGAGTGTGACCATTTTGAACCCAAGACTTTTTCCCAATTCTCTATAGTCATCTAGTTCTCCAAGTCTTTCCTTAAAATTTTTACCAGGCTCTTGTTTCTCCAACTGAAAGCACAGTCTTAAGCAACTTTGATGTTGCCAGCAGACTGCTATTATTTTCTGACTGCTATTCTCTAGGTATAGAGCTTTTTGCACTGTGTTGAGTTCTAAGTCAAATCAAATAGCCATAACACCATGGGAATGGAGATTTTCCAAGAAGCTGCTGGTACAGACAATATGTTGACTTTACTTTGAGGATGGAGGTTTTAACGGAACTCTAAAAGAGCTCAGCCCTCACCTCTAACTACAAGGCTGGGTTTTCAGAAGCTACCACATCACAAACTAGAGAGAAAGGAGTGATAAAATGATCCCACATTAAAACACTCCAGGCCCTGCTTTCAGAGAAGCATGAATTATATATCAATATAGACAGATTGATAGTTGGAAGGTAGAATTAAATTATCCTTAAGAGGAATATTTCTAGGTCTTTCACTCTCATGATTGTTTTCTTTCCAAATTCTTTTTTGTCAGCGTTCCTCTAAAAATATGGCTTTTATAATTCAATAAAAATTATTATAGATAAAAGAGAATCAGACTAACACACCAAACATAGCATGACTAATTTTTCTTAAGATTTAATAGTTCTACCGATGTTCTTTTTGGAAGTGAGCATTTGCTTTCATGGCAGTTGCTGATTATAGAGCCGTAGTCCCCAACCTTCCTACCACCAGGGACCAGTTTCTTGGAAGAAAACCTTTCCACGCACAGGGTGGATTCTCGTAATGAGCACACAAGCTAGATCCCTCACATGTGCGGTTTGCAGTTGGGTTCACACTCCTGTGAGAATCTGATGCCACCGCTGACGTGACAGGAGGCTGAGCTGAGGCTGTGATGCCAGCAGTGGGGAGTGGCTGCTCTGTGTGGCCTGGTTCTTAACAGACCATGGATTGACCATGGACTATCCACTGCCCGGGCATTGTGGACTGCAATTCTAGAGAATCAAAATAATAGAATCAAAAAATGAATCACTTTGGAGGAAAATCAAAAACATTTAGTCCAAATACTTCATTTGACAATTACACAAAAACTGGAGCGTTTGCCTAGAGACATGTTGGCAGATTAAGTTTTCCACCTCAGCTTATCTTAAGCATGAGGTCTTTGGGGAATTTTAGTAACTAAACCTCTGAAAAGGACTCAAGTGATATGCTGTATCGAAAAAGTTATTTGTTATGGTGCCAATGAAAAGCGTACAGAAAAGATGAGAGTGACTTTACTTAGATCTTAATATTCTAAGTAGATGAAAGATGTTAAGCTCCATCACGTGCCTTCCTAGAACAGCAGTTTTCAAAGTGTGGTCTTGAGGTCCCCAAATCTTGTTTAGGAGTCTATGAGGTCTACATTATATTTGTAATAATATTAAGATGTTATTTTCTGTTCTGCTCTCATACCCTCCACAAGAGCACAGTGGCTTTTCCAGATGCTATGTGCCATGGGATAGCGTAACTCTCTGAAAATAACAAATGTGAAATTCCACGTGTCTTCTGTTATGCCAGCTATTAAAAAGATTTGCAAAAGTGTAAAATAATACCACTCTGCCAACTAAATTTTTGACCTCAAAATTATAGCTATTTTTCTTTTCTGTCTTTTTTTGAGAGAGTCTCACTATGTTGCCCTTGGTAGAGGGCTGTGGTGTCACAGCTCACAGAACCTCAAACTCTTGGGCTTAAGCAATTCTCTTGCCTCAGTCTCCTGAGTAGCTGGTACTACAGGCGTCCGTCACAACGCCCAGCTATTTTTTGTTGCAGTTGTCATTGTTGTTTAGCTGGCCCAGGCCTGGCTCGAATCCACCAGCCTCAGTGTGTGTGGCCAGCACCCTAACTACTGAGCTAGGGGCAATGAGCCTATAGTTATTTTTCATAAGACTATGTTATCTATATTAACCTGTAGAGAACTTGTTATTTTTAAGTAAATAATTTTTTTTCAGTTTTAGCTTATAATATCGTAATATATACCCCTCATGAAGGAAACCTCTTTTCATTCCTCAACAATTTTTATGACTGTAAAGGATCTTGAGACCAAAAAGTTTGAGAAGAGCAGCGATCTAAAAAATACATACGAAAGGAAAAATTATTGTAATAATCAGGTATAAATGAACTACTTAAATCTCTTATCAAATAAAAAAACTATTATGCATATATTAAGACACAACTTCAATATAGTAAAATAATATGAAACAAAATAATCCACAGCAAACTAGCAAAATAGTACGAAAGACACTAAAACTAAGGATGACTCATAAAATGCTCTCTTAAGTGTTAAATTTCTAAATATCGCAAGTAGTACTTTGGACAAAGACTATCAGCAATATTAAAAAGGATGAATTTTCAAAATTAGTTTTTGTAAATCTTAGATATTCATTTTTAAGAAAGTTTGTGTTTGTAGGTTATCCAGCATAGAAACATTATCAAAGACCACAGAAAATAAAATTGCATCTGCCCATAAATTGGCAAATAGAATAATATATATGATGCATCTTATTGGCTAAGAATAATGAAATCTATACTAGGACTTATTCACTAAAAGTATGAATTAGTTAATTATATATATCAATTAAATTATATATCTATTTAAGAAGGTACAAAAAATGTATACCTCTTTTAAGGAAGAAAAATTCTGTATTATTAAATTTGTGAAATTCAAGTCATGTTTAACTTCTGCAATTACAAGAGATGCTCAACGTGACTTGTATTTGTCTTCCATTGTTGGTATATATTGACGATTATAATTTTAGTATGTTTCTTTTCCTTCCTTAAAAAGTGGATACATTTTCTTGGCATCCTCTATATCCACCACATAGTATATAGTGGGTGTTCATATGGGTATATTTTTTATGGAGACAGAACATAGGATTGTTTTGTTTATATTACATACCTTCAGCACATTTTAAAATGTCAGCCAGCTACATTTTCTCCAACTGCTTAAAAACAAAAAAGCATTCAGAATATGTATGGAGTCATATTAAAATCAATCATATTCTGGGAATCCTAGGAGTCTTAGTAGGGTTAGAGAGAAGTTTAGTTGCCTTATTATTTTGAGAGTAATTATTTTCCTTATCACAGAAGCAAATATGTTCAAATAGCTACCTAAATAGTAATTATTAATTAATGTAATTTATACCAATAAAGGATAATTCATAGTGAGGGGTATATTGAGATTTAAAAGAATGCATCACTTTATTAAACTGTGTTAAAGTTTGGAGCAGGTCAAGATGTATTATAATCTTGTTATAATCTGTTATTCTTGAAGTATAATGTATATAAACAATCCACTTGGATCTCGCTAAAAGCATAGTTTCACAGGAACTCCCCTCTAACAGGGGAGATTCCTAATTATATGTATTTTGAGGTAGAAGCCCAGGAATCTACATGTGAGCAGGCATCCAAGATGATCAATGTGAGGTAAGTAACACACTTTGGAAAAATGTTTCAGTAAAATCTAGTGAAGTCTTCCTGAAGTACTAAAATTTTTCATTTGAATTTTGATTCAAGGCTGTGCTCAATGGGCTAAGGCACCAGCCACATACACCTGAGTTGGCGGGTTCAAATCCAGCCTGGGCCCGCCAAACAACAATGAAGGCTGCAACCAAAAAATGGCCGGGCATTGTGGCGGGCGCCTGTAGTCCCAGCTACTTGGGAGGGGGAGGCAGGAGACTCGCTTGAGCCCAGGAATTGGAGGTTGCTGTGAGCTGTGATGCCATAGCATTCTATCCAGGGTGACAGCTTGAGGCTCTGTCTCAAAAATAAATAAATAAATAAATAAATAAATAAATAAATAAATAAATAAATAAATAAAAATAAAAATAGATTTTCGTTCAAAATTTCAATTTAAACTTATTGATCTACTTTAATTATAAAGCCATTTAAATGTAAATGCAATCATTCTAAGAGACTTGAGATAA
>CAUYRH010029351.1:0-16811 GCA_963574655.1 Perodicticus potto
GAAGATCAACACTAAACACGCCCCGTGGACTGCCCCTTTAGATTATCAAGAATAAACTAGGCCTGGGGACTGCCTCTGTAGAGTATCAAGAATGATCTAGGCCTGGGGACTGCCGCTGTAGTATATCAAGAATAAACTCGGCCTGGGGACTGCCGCTGTAGTGTATCAAGAATAAACTAGGCCTGGGGACTGCCGCTGTAGAGAATCAAGAATAAATTAGGCCTGGGGACTGCCGCTGTAGAGTATCAAGAAGAAACTAGGCTTGGGGACTGCCGCTGTAGAATATTAAGAATGAACTAGGCCTGGGGACTGCCGCTGTAGAGCATCAAGAATAAACTGGCCTGACGGCTGCCGCTGTAGAGTATCAAGAATGAACTAGGCCTGGGGACTGCCGCTGTAGAGCATCAAGAATAAACTAGGCCTGGGGACTGCCGCTGTAGAGTATCAAGAATAAACTAGGCCTGGGGACTGCCACTATAGAGTATCAAGAATAAACTAGGCCTGGGGACTGCCGCTGTGGAGTATCAAGAAGAAACTAGGCTTGGGGACTGCCACTGTGGAGTATCAAGAATAAACTAGGCCTGGGGACTGCCACTATAGAGTATCAAGAATAAACTAGGCCTGGGGACTGCCACTGTGGAGTATCAAGAATAAAGTAGGCCCAAGGCCCCTTTTGGACTTTTCTGACTGCCAGAACTATAAAAGTAAAAATCTGAATTGTTTTAAGCCACTAAGTTTGGGTAACTATTATCACAGTCATATGAAACTAATCCAGATAGGAAACATGGCAGCCACCTGGAAGGGCTATGAGGCTGAGCACTTCCACGAGGAAAGGGCCTGGCTCAAGTCGAAACTCAGTGGATGTAGCGATGTAGGCCACAGGGTAAGTCTTAGGTAAAGTGAGGAATGTGAACCCACCCACTTCGTTGCTTGGCGCCGGGGTGCTCAGTGTCTCTTAGGCCCCATGTCTCTAAGATTCTTGCAGGTCAGGGTGTCTGGGGGAACCCCATCAGGGAAGGCTCTAGAGATCTGCCCTGGTCTGTGCTCTCTGTACTCCGTGGCCACCAGGGTCTCAGCTCCTGGTCCCTGTGACCAGTGTGTGCTGGGGGGTCATTTCCTGGCCCTCCACCTCTTCTGAATTTGCTTTTGTCGTTGGTTGCCATCTCACCCCAGTGACACCACTCCTATCTCTGAACTTGCAGGCTCTTGGAATCTTTGCCACATAAAGTTGCTCTTTCCAACTGTCCATCGTCCTTGCAGGTGGCTTCCCTGTTGCTCCTTCATGGCATGTGACTTCTGTACTGGGACCTTGGCTGCCCCAGGCCGTCCCTCCTCCGGCTGTTCTCTTTGGAGACACCAAGAGATGGGCAGGTCCAGGTGGGGAGTGCCACTCAGAGGACGGGGTGCTGGATGTCAGTGGCTCCTCTCCAAGCTCTCAGAGTGAGGGCAGCTGAGCCCAGTCGATGACAAGTACGCATGCCTCTTTGTCTCCCAGCACCCTCAGAAGGCTGTCCCCTCTGGCTTCTCACAGGGACATTCGTTTCGGCCTTCACTGTGCTGTGTGGGGCCCGAACTGACCTCCCGGACAGGCACGTGTGCTGCGTCTTCTGGCTGAACATCGCTGCGGCCCTCATCCAGGTCCTCACGGCCATCGTCATGGTTGGCTGGATCATGAGCATCTTCTGGGGCATGGACATGGTCATCCTCGCCAGTGAGTAGCCACTGGCACCACACTTCCCTGGGGTTGGGGACAGGGATGGGGCAGGATGGATTCAGGAGGCCCTCATGGCTGGCCGAGGTCCTGCTCACCCCTAAGGATGGGCGCTTGAGAGGGCTTACCTGTACCCACTAAGGCCCATGGCTGCTTGGCACGGGGGACCTTGCCATCAGGCCTGGCCTGAGCACCTGTAGGAATCACGAGCTCGTGGCAGGCAGGGTTCTTCCCACAGGGACCTGAGTCCGCAGGCATGACTCAGAGAGGGGGGCAACCCCTCTCCAGTGACATCCGTCCCTGCTGCCAGATGGCAGGACTGGGCAGCAGTGGGCCTGGCCTATGTGCCTTCGGTCTCTGTGCCTCCCGTTCTGTTTCTCCTTTATGCCGTTCCCAGGAGAAGGGCAAGGCCACTCGGCACATTTGCCCAGAGGAAACCCTAGAACCATTTTTTTTTTTTAATAGCTGGAACGGTGTAATTTCACCTTCTTTAAACTAACCTCTTTGTTTATTAGTGCTAAACCTCACTATTTCTCATTTGTATCCAGTGGACCTGCATCAGTCCCTTAGTGGAAACTCGAATCAGACACAACAGTGTGTTATGGAAGGGCATAAAGTTACAAAGTCAAGTTTACCAAAGATAACTTGGTTATCATTTTATTTGGTTACCAAAAAACCTAGCAAAATCTTAAAACAGATGTCATCTTTTAAAAAATTTTTTTTAAAATTGTAGTTATTATTTTAGAAATAGGGTCTTGCTATTGTTGCCTAAGCAGACCTTGAACTCCTGGGCTCAAGTGATCCTCTACTTGGGCTTCCCAAGTAGCTGGGCTTATAAGAATGAGCCACTGTGCCTGGCTGAACATCGCCTTTTAAAGCAGCCATCCATGTCCCCCTGTACGACCTCTGCGTTCCTTATATTTTCCCATTTTCCATCTACCTCATTAGGCCTCAGTTCCTCCATAATCTCAACTACGTCTCCTGGGATGCTTTGCCCTTTACTCCCCACCCCCTCATTGTGTCCTAAACCCCACAAAACCACTCATAGGTGGCATTGTCAGTGCTGGAGGTAAGCGGGGGTGTGTGTGTGGAGTGGGGGTGCCCAGTGTTCAGGGGCCCTAGAATGATCTAGAGCAGTGGTTCTCAACCTTCCTAATGCCACAGCCCTCTAACACATTCCAAAGGGGTTGTGACCCGCAGGTTGAGAACCGCTGATCTAGAGTGATCTGTGGCCAGTTCAGCCTGAGCTGAGGAGCTGGTGAAGGCACGAGACCCTAGAGCACGCGCAGATGCCATGGTCACGGTCAGTGACTGACCAATCCAACAGGCCAGAAAAAATGCAGGCAGCAGAGACTGAGTGAGATCCCAGAGCTGGGGGCTGGTCGGACGGGCTGCCTGCAAGGGGGTCCTGGGAGGAAGTGGGTCGGCAGTGCTGCCAGGGGACCCCAGAGTTAGAACAAACCAGGCAGATGCTAGGCAGCCAAAGAAGGAAGCGGGAACAGCAGCCCTGGCCAGCGGCTGGGCGGTAGGCTGGCCCCAGGGAGCGGGAAGCGGAGAAGCCCTAAGGAAAATGCTCTGTCCTGCTGGGAGGGGCTGCCCCACTAGGTGGGCATTGGAAGGTTAATGGGCATGTTCAGGGACCATTTTAATTTGGGGGAAGGGTGTAGAACATTATTGCTAGGAAAGAAATGCTACCAGCTTTCTGATGAGTCCTAAAAAGTGGTGTATCAGTTTCCCACAGGGAATTTGCTGCTTCCTTGGGGGCCTGTGGGGCGGTCTGCAGACTCCCAACCCTGTCCCCAGCAGGAGCTTGAAGGCGTGGAGGCTGCCCTGTCTCTGTGCTGGATAAGCCCCTCTTACTGGTGCATTTTCTCATCAAACCCAACATGTGGCCACTTTCTGGGGTCTTCAGAGATAAGGAACCTCTGAATTAAAGTGGGCTGCCTGTGTCACAAGGCAGGTCTCCATAAATGTGTGCCGATGCCTCATCTGATCTCTAGAACTTTCTGGTATATTTGTCTTTGGTCCCCTTAATGTTAAGTTACCAAGGAGTCTGAACCTTAGAGATAACTTAAAGAACTCCCTTCACATGTCCTGGAAGAGGCCAGGGGAGCCCAAGAAGTACAGATAGAAACCTAGTCACTCCCTCACAGCCCATCACCCCACTGTGGACTCAGCCAGAAGCTCCTCCTCTGTGGCTGGGGTGGGGACCATGACGAGACACAGGACCATCAAGGGCAAGAACTTCCCGCCCCCACCCTTGTCACTCAGCCTGCACCGTAGGTCAGAGTCAGCTCCTCGGTTGTCTGACACTCGCTCCAGGGATGCCTGCTTTGCATCAAACTTTTGAGGATGTTTCTAGGGGGATGAAGCACAAGAAAACTAGCCACATCTCACCCTTAACCACTTATGTTGCCTGACTAGTCGAATCAGCCACTTGTCTCAGCAAGGAATGCTTTTGCACTTTTTTCCAAAAACTAAATCCACCCTCAAAGGATGACTAGTTGCCACTCATGAGACAGCCGTGAAGTAGGTTCGGATTGCTGAGCAACAGTAGAATATCTGAGTTTCCCAGTGTAACTCCTGTGAAGGAAAAAAAACACATGGATTTGTCTGTCCTGGTAGACAAATTGGATAAGGGGCTGTTCTTGCTGGTGTCACTCCAGCCCTTTCCTGTAAAAACAAAGGAAACTTTTCAGTTGTGACATTACAGGTTGATTTTCTCACATGGCGCTGTCCAGGGTGTCATCTGCAAGCATATCATCATAAAATATTCCTAGGAGGGGAATCAGAAAACTATAGATGAAAGTAGAATTAAAATCAGAAACTTGGAAGCATGCTGCTTGATTTACATTAAAAATGACAGATAGGCCTGTAATCCTAGCACTCTGGAAGGCTGAGGTGGGAGGATCCCTTGAGCTCAGGAGACCAGCCTGAGCAAGAGTGAGACCCCATCTCCATCAAAACCAGAAAACTCAGCTGGGCATTGTGCTGCTCAGGAAGATCATTTAGATCTAGAAGTTTGAGGTTGCTATGAGCTAGGTTAAGTCCATGGCATTCTAGCCCGGGAAGCAGAGTGAGATTCTGTCTTGAAAAACAAAACAAAACAAAATGACAAATAAAAATCAACAACAGCCTGTCGTGGTCATGGGCCAGTAAATACTTGATAACTAAAGTGAGCTCTTTTTATTACCATGCCCTGGCAGACATTGCTAATCAATCATGACACTTTCTGCTGAGCACAGGGCTTCAGTTAGTCACTACCAATTGATCCAAAATGTCCACAAGATAAAACTCATTTGCCACCCTGAGACCTGGGTCTGTCCTGTCCACAGAAAGGGCTAAACACATGGCCTAAACAGAGCCAGACCGGCATCAGGATGGGTCACATTAGCATCTTTAGTTTGTCACAGTCAAACCTGCAGCTGTCCAGCAGCTGTCTCTCCTCAGATCCATCCAGAATTCAGGCAGACGTGTATTGGACCCGAGAAATGACTGAAGTGTGGGCGTAGCTGGGATGTGATGGCTGGGGAAGCCCTTTGGCATGCGCCTGTAGCCACACCTGGTGGGCTGACCACTGGCTACAGCGGCTGGCCACGTGAACCCTGAACACTCACTGTCCGAGGACTTGCTTCAGAGGGCCATGCAGGGGCTTCTGTCGTGTCTCCTTGGCCCTACCCTGGGTCTGCTTCATTTTGTTCCAGATATTACCCATGGCTATTTTCAGACTGTGTTTTCTCTCTTTCTCTCTTCTGCCTCCTGCTGCCTTTTCCCTCTGTGTTGCTGCAGTTTCCCAAGGTGAGTCTGTGGCCGGACACACAGGCCTCGTGTCTGGGACTGCTTGGAGGCCTCCCCTCCCCTGGGATCCACCGTACTCCTGCGCACAAGCACCCCATCCATTCTCCCAGGTGGTCAATAGGCTTTTATTTTTAGCTTTAGCTTTTTATTTTGGACAATTTTAAACATAAATAAAAGCAGAGCACCTGGTATGATGCGCCCACACCGGCTTCCACAATTATCAACTCCTGGCCACTCTTGTTTCATCTGTTACTCCCTACACGTCCCCTACCCCAAACACTGGATCATTCGTACCTAATATTGATGACTAATCTGCTAAACAAGAGAAAAAACCTATTGAGTTCATGGAAGCCCTTCTTCGGGCTAAGTTCATTATTAGCTAATGAGGTGACTAATTCCAGGGAATTCCACTCATGTAATTTTAGCTGGAATTACTTTATTGTAGTAGATATCTTCTTTTAAAAAAGCATAAACACAATACCCTTTCACACCTAAATAAATCAGCCACAGTTCCTCCATACCCACAGTATTTGCATTTTCCCAAAGGCCTCATAATTATTAACAATATTTTAAAGATTTAAAGACATCTTTGTGTCACAGTCATCTGGCTGGTTGAACATACACTTGGACAGTTGCTCCCCTCTGTGCACTGTCTTCCTCCTCTCCATCCTCCCATAACACATGCCCCTGGGGAGGCCTGCCAGGCTCCTTCTCTTAAGGTTGTGTATTGGGACATCACACCAGGCCATCTGTGCAGTGGCTCCAGGGTGTGGATTCAGGAGCACATGTCCTGCCTTCTTGCCCTCACCCCAAATACTCTCCCCTCATAATTTCCAGTAAACCAAATATCCTGTAATTCTTGGTTCATTCCCCCTCCCCATTAAAAAAACAAAGCCAAAGTTTTGCCCTGTCAGTAGCAGTCATTTACACGTCAGTATAAACAAGGTCTCATGGGTGTATTCTGGGGGACACCTCCTGGAGAAATCCTGAAGGATGTGGGTGTCTGACCATCTCTCCTTTGTTTCTTTACAGGTTACAAGGAACAAGGCATCCCGCAGCAGCTGTGAGCCTCCGGAGCCCCTGGGGATGTCCAGCAGGGCCCTGTGAGGGCTGAGCCAGACAGCTTCAGGCACAAGGACTCTTACATGTTCTCTTCTGCCATTTTCCAGATTTGGGGTGGAAAGGGGGTATTTTAAAAAATATTATTTATTTTGAAAATGCATCTGCTTTTCTCAGCACGTTCTGAGGGCCACCAGCCCCTCATCCTTCTCTGGAAAGCATCACGGGCGTCAGTGAGGAGATGGGAGAGTGGACAGAGAGGCTGGGATGCTCTGGTGGGCTCAGCCCCACCTTGCAGTGCTCCCTGAGCTGCTGGGCTGGGCCTCAGTGGGCCCTGTCCTGGTGAGTGGGGGATCACCAAGGGGACGGTACTGTGGTAGGCTTTTCCTCTGGGTACCCACCTGCTGCCTCAAAATCTAGAGCCCCAAGTGTTTTCTCTGTGGTTTCCTGGGAGCAATGCCAGAGTCGGGGTGAGGATGGCCAGATTCCAGCCCAGCATGGAAAGAGCCACAGTCCCCACAGCTGGCCCAACGCCTTGAGGACAGGAGGAGTCCCATAAGCTTCCCCTCCCTGACTACCTCCTTGTCCCTGAAATCCAAGGGCTGTGTGTGCTTTGACCTTTGTTTTCCTGGGAAGTAGGGGAGGGGCTTCATCCCTGGGATGAAACTGCTAGAATTGCCAGATGTTCATACACAAAATTACCAGTTTGAGGTGTGAGTAGGCACAGACCGGCAGCCTTTCACATTATACTTAACACCACTTCTGGCCCACATTCCTTTTTCTGAAATTCTTGGGGCCAGATGGGTCTCTGAATTCAGAAATTTTAGATTTGAGAAAGATAATGTGATCCATTTATCATGTATTTTCTTATATCCCAGTGGAGTCTGGGACATTCCACTCATCATTAAGCACATGAATATTTCTGTAGAGAATCATGTGACTAGTCAGATAAATTGAGATCAATAAAACCTGTGAATAGCCTCACCTCAGTTCAAGTCCAATTTTGCCACTAAACAGATTATAGGGAAGAACTTAGCCATTTGAGAGGTTTTGGAATTTTAAAATAACAAAACAATTGCATGGCGTTGTGGACCTCCATCTGAAAATCCTACTTGCAAACAGATGCACTTGAGTGGTTCTCAACCTTCCTAATGCTGCGAGCCTTTAATACAGTTCCTGTGGGTCACGACCCACAGGTTGAGAACCGCCGCATTAGAGGGTAAAACTGTTGATGTTACACAGTGATTCCTTCTGTTGCAGAGACCATCAGGCCCTCTAAGGAGCAGCTCTGTAAGGAATTGTTTCGGAGATAAATCCTAGCAGGGGAGAAACCAGCAAAAGGTGTCCAGGCAACTGCAGAGCAAGCATCAATCTTAAATTAGGAGTAAAGTGATCGAAATTGTAGCAATAGGATGGACATATGTGTCTGTTTCCTGTTTTCATTTTTTTTCCTAACATAGGAAGTGCTAACAGGTAGAACTGGCTCAAAGCTAAGTTCCTGACCCCATTGGTTATATCCCACGTTGAGAATTGTTTTCCTTTTTTAAAAAATCCGTTGGAGACTCCATGAAAAACTAGGCCAGGGCTGGAGAAGGGACTTGTCTGGCCACCTTCTCCATTGCTGGATGGGAGTGCTTGGAAAGCAGTGCCCATTGCACGGGGAGGGTTCCAGCCCTTCTACCCTTTCCACTGGGCTTTCTGGAAAAATCTCCTGCAGGGGGAAGCAGATCTTGGGTTCTCTGCAGACTGGATAGCTCCCTGACATCTGAGGAGAAACAGGACCCTGGAGGTTACTCCTCCATCCCCTGGGCCCCAACTGGACTCAGATGAGGGTCTTCTGCTGCCCACTCCTTAACCGTGATGAGTGTTCATCCCTGTTCCGTCACTGCCTGGGGCTGGGCTGCACTTTCTGGAAACCTGGCAGTATCTTTATGTCTTCCTGTCCTTTCTTCTTCCTGACCCTAGCCCAGGCCTTTGCGGCCTCTTTCCTATTTGGAAGGCTCTGTGTTTCAAGGCATGGGATCTAGTTTGCTTTTATCTTAAAAGCCAAAGCCTTTTGCTGTGTGAAGACAGCAGCCTCCGGGCTGGCAGCCCACTGCTCTCGAGGAAGCTGCATCAAACGAAGCAGCCCCTGAAATATATAAAATATATATAGCTTCTGCTGGGGGAAATAACGGGTCACAGCCTTCCCTCCCACGGGCGACAGCCCACAGCCCATCACCCCAAACAGCCCCCCAAGTTTGCCTGCCTCCCCCTACATAATGACAGATCTCAGGAGGGGACTGCCCCCACTAGTGAGAGAGAAGCTTATTTTCCTGGATTGGGCTGGGGGCGGCTGCTGAGGGGGTGGATAAGAGATAGCAATTTATGTCACATGTTTAGTGACACAATCCAGATGTGGGTGGGATTTTTCTGGAGTGGCAGGTGTCACTGTGAGTCCCGTGTGGGATGGCTTGATACAGGGATTTGTGTGCTTGGAAGGCCATCTCCCCCCTAGATCTGCCCCTCGCCTGAGGGCTGCGTCTCCAACCTGTGAACACAACGGCTCAGGGGAAGCACCTTCCTGGGAACTGACGTGTGGACAAAGCCACAAGCACCCCCCCACCACACACACACACACATACCTGTCTCCAGAACAACGAGTCTCTGAGGGTGGCCACACAGGTGGGACCAGTTCAAATTGTATCCCTCTAAATTAGACCTTAGTGTCAGCAGGACCCTTTTCATTAGATAAGGGACAGTGGTTAGTTTATTCCAAGTAGTCTGAGCTGGCCACTCAGATAATTAGGTGGCCAGAGTTGGGCCACCAGCTGAAAATCAAGGTTCTCATGCCAGTAAGTACTCGGGTGACACATAGCCCTGTGGTAACAAAGCTGGGCTGACCCCCTGGTGTCCTGTAGGCTGATGGCACTGAAGCCGCAGGCCCATATTACAAGTTTGTGCCTTTTGTTGGTCAGAATTCAGTAGGATGTTCCCTGGCTGTGGGTGTTTGAGACAGGATCACGGATGTGCTGAGAATGTTGTTGTGAATGAGATGCTCCCAGTACCTAATTGTGACACTGTAATCAGAGTGGCCAGGAGCAAGAGTGAGACACCTGTGGCCTGGGAATGTTCTGTGCACAGTAGAGACTATTGATCTCCGAGCCAGTTTCATAACTGAGGATTGAAGGCCACGATAGCCAGGGTCCCCCCGTGAGCAGCAGGAGGCAGGTGGCTCTGTTGGAGACTGTCCCCAGCCTGGCACACCACCAGCATGCAGCATGGTTCCCTCCCTCTGCCGTCCCAGACCCTGAATCCAGCCCCAATGGCAAGAGCAGCCTTCGCTCGTGTGGCCTCACCAGGCACCCCGCAGAGCTGAGGCTCCGAGAGAGTAAACCATGTGACCCCAAGCACTCAGCTCATAAGTGGCAGGACCAGGAATGACCAGGTGTGGCCTCTGTGCCAAAGCAATCATTAGGGCCTAGAAGAGGGAGGGGACTGTTAGGGGGCCAAAAGAGAGGCCCTCGCCCACTCAAAAGTAATGGGGTGAAACAAAAAACGGGGAACAACTCTACAGCTTCCACCCTGCCCCACAAGGTTCCCTGCTACACCTGCCTGGGGAGCCCTTAACCCGCCCTTCTCAGGGCCTCTTACTGAGGATGTAAGAGAGCTGGCATTAGACCAACCCACCCGCTCCCCCAGCCAGGGGCCGCAGCCTCGTGCAGGATGCCCAGGCCCTAGAGGCAGTGGGGAAGACGTGTGCAGAAAAGGAAATGTAGGAAATTAAAAACCCCCATAAGGTTAACTTTTCCCTGTGGGAGTCAAAGGGCCCAGATCTCAAAAAGAAAAACCCTACATAGACCTCAACCATCAAGTCTAAGGCCAGAGCAAGGGGGGAGCTGACGCCCCAGGACCAGGACATACGTCTTCCAAAGGCCTGGGCTTCCTGAAAAGGAAAGCGAAGCTGAGATGACAGTGGCCCTCCTGCACCACCTGGTTCTTTAAAGTACAGGAAAACACCAAAACACAAAACCCTAAACATTTTCTTCAACAGGTGTGTCCTCAAGGGCTTCTGATTTGCCTGGATCCAGCTCCTTGTGGTCCCTCCCGGGCCTCACCCAGGCTCCCAGGCCCACTACGGGCTTTAATTACACGGGCTGTGTCTAACCCCATTTGTGGTGTGGGCAAAGCCGGCTTGGGGCACAGTGGAAACTGCTTGGACGTGTGTCATGTCAGGGGCCCAGTGAGTGAGTGAAGTTGTTGTCTGTTGTTACTACTCGCTCTTGCTGGTTTGTTTGGAAGACCTTCGCAGAGGTATTGGAGGTGGGAGAAACCTTTTAAAGCACCCCCACCTCTACCCCACGGCACTCATGCTTCCTACTCACTTGTACATGGTTGGAGGCCTCAGGCTGGGGGAGCAGCTCAAAGTTCTTGCTGCCCATCTGCTGACCTCCCTGGGACAGAAGCTCGCCTAAGGCTGAAGAGACACAGTGTTTCCTTTCTGCGTGGGCCTTAGGCCACTATCACAGGGGCACTCAGCAGGCGCTCAGTGAGCACTAGCGTGGGCCACGCGGTCCTGTGCTTGATAAAGAGGCCCTCACTCCCATGCCCGCACACCCTTGCTGCCCCAGCCTCCTCAGGTGACACTGCAAGGTGAGCAGAGGGGGGTGTGGGAGACACATCCTCCAGGGACTGGGCTGCCCTCTCTTCCCCCAGAGAGCTCCGTCAGCTTATGGTCAGAGATGAAGAGGCCAGCTTGGTCAGGGTAAGTGACTGTGTTCCTTCGGGACCAGCTTGTTCTTTAAAATAACAATAAAAAAGGTCAGCTTGGACGGATGGGTGAGAGGCTCAGGGTCCTGTCTTTTCCATCCGTTTTCTTCTCTTTAGATTCTTAGAGCTTCTGGGTGTTCATAGGATCCCAGAGATACGCTGAGACAATCAGGGACCCACCATAGATCCCTGGCCATGTAGACACTGGACGAATCTCAACCAGAGTGACCCCAATGTTCCCCAGAGGCCCAGAAGTGAGTGCTGCCTCAGTGACAAATGACTGTCAGCATCTCTCCGACTGCCCTGTGCCTCAGTTTAACCATCTATAGGTTGGGAACAAACAGGGGCCTAAGCAGCCATCATTGTCCCCATTTCTGTCAGAGCCCAGGGCTGGGAGGGCCAGCCCTGTCTGGGCAAGGGGGAGGCAGCTGTCCTCTCCTGCCCAAGCCTTACCTGATGACAAGGAGGTTGGTGGCCCTGGAGCTGAGACTCCTTGCAGCAGGATGGAAACATTTCCCCATTCCACGCTTCTCCCCAGGGCCACCATAGAGGGCAGGAGGGGTCACAGCAGATGCATATGTGTCCTGAGTTTCTGGTACACCTTGTCTTTCTATTTGTGTTTAGCTGAGGAACCTTGGTCCCCAGACTCTCCCCTCACTGCCTAAATTTGCCAAAATACCAACAGCCAGCCTGGGCTTTTTACCCCGAAGTGGGCAGAAGTATACACACACACACACACACACACACACACACACACACACAGCCCCTTGACTGCGGAGGGAAGCAGGACAGGGACTCAGGATGGGGACTTTCAAGATGTGTAGAAAGACACCCTCCTCCAGGATGGGCCCTGGCTGGTAGTGCTTTTTGCCTTCATTTCTCCTCCCACGCCCACCCAACCCAGATGCAACCACTGTTTCCTCTCTTCCCAAGGCCCCTGGCCTGTGGTCTCTTCCTCCCAGGGTCTATGGGCTCAGCTCCCTGACCGCACCAAACCTGGCCGTGTCCATCCCCCACGTCCCCAGCTTGGCCTTCTGTGGGAGGTGGACCTGCCCAGAGGAGAGGGCTCTCTTTCAGGGGCTCTTTGGGGGCTGCAACCACCCTCTTCTGAGACCACTTCCTGCTCCTGTAACACCCCTACCCCCAACCTCCCCCAACATGAAAGCCAGTGGGGAAAGAAGAAGGGGAAGCCTGCTCTCGCCCTTTTCTGGTTTAGGAGTAAAGGAGGTGAGGTGATGGAGGCTGTAGCTCCTCGTGGGCGCCTTCCTCCATGGGAACATGTGGCTGGCCCTTTTCATAGGCCGAGTTCTTTTCAGCTGTGTGCAGTGCCATTGTTTTTTTTTAAAGAACACATATAAAAACAAGACTAGTGGTTCTGTGTATATCCACAGAATTTATATATGGATGAGTGTTGTGTTGTGATTTGCAGTGTTTTGATACCAGGATTGGCTTTGTTTGGGTCTCTCTTCTTTCTGTTAAATTAATTGCTGTACACTTTCCTCATTCTCAGATGAGATTCACTCTCTGACCTCTAAATCTACCCGATCCACTGGGAACTCACCCCAGTTTTAATGACTGCAGCACCTCTTGGAAGGGGAAGCTTCCAGACTTGCCCAGGCCAGCCTGCAGCTAAGCTATTCATGCCCCTAGGGCCGCACTGGCAGCCGCTGCTCAGGGGTCCTCACAGTACCCTGTAGGCGCTGAGCAGGGTTCCAATTTCTCTAGCCTTCTGCCAGCTTTAAAATCCTTAACTCAAGCAGCATCATTGTACATGCAATGAAAAACAGCATGTATGACAGTAAAAACCTACATAGCTCCATGTACATACTTATACATACTCACATGTTCCTATTATAAATATATAAAGCATGGCATCTCTTTGGCATTCCCACGTTGTGTTTTTAAAAAAATCTTTGAAAATATGGCTTTGGAAACCTTTTTCTTCCTTTCCCTCTTTTCTATGTAATAAACATTCATGTGACCTTTCTGGTGGTTTCACAAGTTCTTGTGTCCCCCGCACTTTCATAATCAGACAGATCTCTGATTGCTTCCGCGTGCCTCCCTCCCCCCGTCTGCAGCCTTTGCTACTGCTTTCCTTCCTGTTATGAAGATGACCCCTCCACCCCCAAGGCAGGTCTTGACCTCCATCAGGCCTTTTTCCTGAACTCCTCTTCTTCTGTGACGTTTGTACAAGTACTCCTCAAGACGCTGCATCTTTGGTACTCTAATCCCTTTTGCAACGAGGAATTTGCACGCTAAATCAAGCATCAGGCCCTAGATTGGGTTTACCAAGAATAAGTGTACAGATGTGGCTCATTTCCTCCTCTTGATTGTTAGTCTGGTTGAAGAGGGAAATGTGTTCGACATACACATTTGACAGACTTCTGTGAAAATGGGAATCTGGGTGAACGTTCTCCTTTTTCTTTTCTTTCTTCTTCTTCTTTTTTTTTTTTTTTTGGAGACAGAATCTTGCTCTGTTGCTCAGGCTGGAGTGCCGTGGCATCGTCATACCTCACAGCAATTTCACAGTCCTAAGATTATGTGATCCTCCTGCCCCAGCCTCCTGAGTAGCTGGGACTACAGGTGTGTGATAATACCTGGTCAATTTTTCTATATTTTTGTTTTTATTTTATTTCTTCTTTTTTTTTTTTTTTTGTTGTTGTTTTTATTTACCAGGTTCAAACCTGCCAGCCCCAGTGCGTGGGGCTGGTACTCTAACCAGTGAGCTATGGGCACCCAGCCCTAATTTTTCTATTTTTAGTACTTGAGCTCAAGTGATCCATCTGCCTTGGCTTCCCAGAGTACTAAGATTACAGGCGTAAGACACCATGCCCCGCCCTAATTGAGAACTTATAACTAGCCATTCACCTGTAACAGGGCCTGAGTTGAAGCCTGGAGAGAATTGTAGGGCACCATCCATGACCCAGCCAACACTAGCATTCGTCACTGGATGAAGACTAGAGAACTTATCAAATTTGTGGAGGAGGGGAAGTAAGTACTTAGATGAACAAATCAGAATCCAAAAGCACTTGACAGGCGGAGGCAATGCAACAAGATGACATCTGAGAGCGTTAAATGAAAGAGTTGTGCTTGGAATTAAGAAACCCCGTGCTTATCTTCCCACCTAAGGGGTTGCTTGGCGGGTGGCTCCATGTTCATTGGTGGCATGCTGGGGCTGACAGCACAGATCATCTGGTTCCAGACACCCGGGGAGCAGCAGGCTAGGCCAGGATCAGACACGTGTGCAGCGTGGCGTTCAGTGCTGGTGCCATGAGGGGGCTGAGTGCTCTGACAAGTGTCTGGGTACTCACAACCCAAGGATCCACCTCCTGCCATTTCCTCAGGTCAGCCCAGGACCTGTGGGGACCCGCCTTTCTGGTCCACTTGCCACTTACCAGGGAAATGCTACAGCTTCTGTGGCCTTGATGCTGCTGTTGCTCAAAAGAATCCAATTCAGAGGATAATCTTTGGTGAGACGTCAGGCTCAGCCGTCAGGCTCAGCTGTGAGAGTCCCTCTGAAGCCCTAGAAATGGCATCTGTGCCTAGAATTGATTTTAGTCATTGTTAAGATCTGAACCCAAAGTCAAGGCAGCACAGCGACCCAAGGCCCTCTCAGGGTTCCTGGTCACTGCAGGAAGCCTTTGTCCCCTATGCAAAAACTCAGTGTGCTCAGGTGACGTCAAGGTTGCTCCTGGCCGAGGAATTCTTTCTGCAGAGTCATCCAGCTCCAGAGGACCTGGTCAGAAAGGACAATGGGAGATGAAGCTGGCACACCCTACATGTCTGCCAAGTGAAGGAAGAACCCTTCAGATGCACGAGATTGCCTTTCTTCTCCCAGGCCAAGCCTCTCATCAGGAGGGCGATGTGGGTTGAGACAGCCAGTGCCTTTTTGCGAGGGGTGAATAAGGGTCTCCCACTGAGAGATTTCACCTCAAACCCAGAGGAAAGGGGCTGCGGCAAACATGAAGGCATCTCCCTTCAGAATTCCCCACACCCCAGGCCCTGGGAGAGGCCTGCCTGTGGCCAGACACAGGAGGGAACGTGAGGATGCTCTGGGGTCAAGAGGGGCAAGGAGGTGGAAAGGCTGTGCTTGGGTTTGTGACTGGGTTGTTGATGCATTCCTCAGAAGGGGGCTGGAGCCCATACCTGGGGCAGGATGGGCCCAGATGGGGACCCCAACCAGCGTGGGTTGCTTCTGGGGCCTTGGAACCCTGAGGATGGGTCCCCACTTCTAAGAAAACCATAACAGATATTTCTGGGCTCCCAATACCCAGTCAGCCCCTGATTGAAGCCTTTAAAGACATATAACCCAAGATTCAGTTTGTATAAAACATGCCAACAACATGTTGGGATGGTAATGAGAATGAGCATGACCATTTATGTTGTGCTACACTGTTTACAAAGTACTTGCCTCTTTCAAGAAGAGGTTCCAACTAAACCTGCATTTATTGGGTGACTACCAAGTGCCAGGAATGTTCACATGTGCTATTTTATTGTCACAAATCTGTAGATTCTGGTGACATAGGCAAAGAAGTTAAGCAACTTGTCCAAAGACTCATAGCTGGTTAGTGGAGCTTGTCCAAAGACTCATAGCTGGTTACTTCAACCTCACCCCTGACTTTTGATATCCAGTTCCTTACATGCCAGCAGGCCTCTCAGTCGGGGATTCTGCCTCCCCTCCCTTCTTGAAAGAAAACTTCTTGTACCCCTGACCAGGAGATCCTTCCAGAAATGGTGGTTGAGGGGTGTTCACCCCCTGTGAAGACAGAATTAGGTGGTCCTTTCACACAGAACATCACCTGCTGCTCTAAGTAACTGCTCTGGGCATCTGGGAAGACCTGCCTGGGATAACTGGGTGACGCAGGGGTCCCTCCTTGCCCCCCATGCCTACGAGCAAGGACAACAGGGAGGGAGAAGAGAGTCAGGACCCTCTCCATGTTACATGTCTGGGGAGTTAGGAGAAGGGTGCCACCCCGAGCCCAGCCTCGGCACCCCCACACTGCTCGGTCTCCCCAGCTAGAGAAACAGGGCAGAATGTGGTGATGGAGCCACCAAAATGCTGCTGAACCAAGGCATGGTGAGGATTTGCTCAGGAAGCAGCAGGCTGGGGTGCTCCTGGGGTGGGCCGGGCATGCTCTGTGCACTGTGCATGGGGGTCCCCTACCCGAGCTGCAGGTATCTGTCCCTCAGCCCCCAGATCTCAGCCAGCCAGCAACACACTGAAGCACTGGGATGGAAAACTGCCCCGAGGGGGCCACCAGCTGGCTTGAAGACCTTCTCACGCAGTGACTGTCATGGGCTGAGCTGTGCTCCTCTCCTAATTCATATGTCAGAACTCTTTTTTTGTTTTTAAATTAAATCATAATTATGTACATTGGTGCAATCATGGGGCACAATGTGCTGACTTCATATACAATCTGAAATATTTTCATTGAACTATTTAACATAGCCTTCATGGCCTTTTAATCACTATATGAAGACATTTATATTCTAC